>OMLM01020591.1:54138-66308 GCA_900302695.1 Helostoma temminkii | reverse complement strand
TATACAGCTCAGGCCCAGATGAAAGTAAAGTGAAGGATTAGTTGGTCTAATCACCTATGGCTTATCATGACTTGGTGTGTCACAGCCCTTAGTCTCTTCAGAACTTAACGTACTTGTATGTCATCACTACTGTTTAGTACTACAAACCTGGATACTCGACTTCCTATCCTTCGCATTTTGATTACGTTATTTGTATGGTCTCCAGGTTACTTCCTATCTGTTATGATCATATTACAACATACTACATGCAGTAGTGTAGCTTAAAATTTTGAGACAATAATGAAGAAGACAATAATGAATTTCCACCGACATGCTATATTATCATACTGTTATGTTCTGAGAAAGTATTTAAGTATTGACTGAAGTGATAGGATGGCTAAAATCCTCCTGCTTATTTCCCTCATCGGTCAGTTAACATAAAATATTGTTTAGTTTAAACAGAATTGTCAAAAATCTGCATAGCTTAAGCACAGAGCTTTGTTTTTTGAGAATTTAGAGAAGTGAGTATGACTTTCATGGTGCTCTTGTCCTGGACAGATAAAGAGATATGACTGTTGCCAGGCCCTTAGAGATTGTAACTGGGTGAATTAAATGCCTTAATTGCCATTGTTGCCTAGGAACCTTTAAACTTCTAAATTATTGTCTACCATCATCATCAGTCAATATTATGACACAATGAATAATTTAATTCAGTATTCTGTGTTTTGCACTAAAAATCAATGATGCCTGCCACAACGTTTGAGCAATTTTTAGCTTTTATTTGTCCTCTAAAACTGTCTTTTGCTAAATGATACTGACCCTTTGAATCTTTTTAACAGCACAATCAATAAAGAATGTTTATGCGCAGCTTGCAAAACCATCAGTTTGGGACTTTTGAAAAAATATGCCAGCGGCTGCAGCTTGCTAAGTGCAGAGCGCTAGCACTAAATCTTGGGAGTTAAAGTTTTACTGGTGCGTTATGGGTAAAAATGCCTTGTCAGCCATCTGCCATCTCCTCTCATGGCAGCCATATTTCCAGGTCTGCTCAAGTCCTGGGAGAGAATACTGCATCGCCACCCAGGGCCAACCACCACTATTACAGTCCTTCAGCGAGATCTGTGGAAGAGTGAGGAAATGAAGGAGGAAAGGAGAAACAATGCTAAAATGGAATGGATGCAGACTCTCAGATAGACAGAAGACACCTGCTAGCAGGCATGTTTGCAGTTGCAGAGTGATGAGGTGATGATGTAAAACATGAAGTTGCAAGTAGGAGGGTTAACTGTGGTGTGGTTCTCAACGGTACATGGTCGAGAATGATTTGTTAGCAAAATACCAATATCATGAAGAGTGCACAGTGAACATGCAAATTCTGCACAAAATTCTTGCTACAATTCAAGACTTAGCAGACAGGTCTTAGCTGTTTGGTCTGCGTTAGGTAGGAGTAGCCATAATAGTCAGGCTTATCAGTGTATATGCACATGTACAGTATGTCAGCTTCTTAAGATTGTCAGTGAGAGAGAAGGACATGTGAGAGACACACAGTGAGACTGAGCATAAACACTCAAGCACACTTTGAGCTCTCTAGCAGGCCCGTTTCGTCTCTTCACCAGGTCCGATAATGAACGGTGGCGCTGACCCTGTCAGCCTGACAAGACTGGCAGCGTAATGCATTAGAGAAAAACGGGAAGGTAGAGGTATATAAATAAATAAGAGACCTACATCAGGACCCCAAGTTCCATGAGGTCTTGCTAAATGCTAATCATGCCTGATTAATCAGGTCGTAATTCCACTGAACCGAAACGGTTTGCCAGTCAATTGTGCAAAATTAGCCCTTTCTCACATGTGCCGTCACATTTAGTGATGGCAGGGCAGCACATTAAAGCCCTGATTCAAGGCGGCAGATCACAGCTGAGTCTTGGTGCATGCAGTGTTTTTGGGCAGACGAAGCTTAGCATCAACTCTTGGCCTGGTGCAGGAATCGAACCAGTCCCAGCTTGTTTCTCTAAAATTTTATTTTTTTTTGTGTGTTTTTTGTTAAATTTTTTATCATGTGCAGTTGATTATTTTGCATAAAATCACTACTTCAGAAAACTTAAAAACCTAAAAACACTTTGGTGAGGTTTTTAAGGTTGTGAATCCAACTTACAAATTTTCTTGAATCTAAAAACACACTTTTCCATGTGCTACATTACTGTGTAATACACAAACATGACTGTGTATTTGCCAAGATACAACTTAGGTGCGTTTATGTTGTTTTTATGTGGGAATACCCGTCATTGAATTATACCATGGAAGTGAGTGTCACTTAGTACATTAGAAACTCCACATCCCCATCAACACGTCTCTTTATGTCTTGACATCCCACAAGCTCCACCACAGACCCCCTCCTCTACTCTACACACACACATGCTAGCCCAGCTCAGCCTAGCATGGCGCAAAATTAAAGAGCTAAGAATTCATAAATCAGCAGGCTTTCCTCTTCCTGGAGAGAGACAGGCTGATGAAGACAGTGGTGGGGGGTATTGCATGAAAGGGTCATGTTGGTCTATAGGGGAAAGGAGGACAGACAGAAAAGGGAGGTGCTTGTAAAGCTCCTGCAAGTGATTTAAGGTTTGTAAATTGGAGTGTTTAAAGACACAAGACACAGGGAAAACACCTCCATACATACATGTTTTGTTTGTTCAAGCCATGGTAAGCAGCACTGCTGATACCTTACTTCAGAAGATAAGAGTATTTCACCTGAATGTCCCCTTCTAACTTTTACCACTGCTACTGCTGGGACCAGCAGCTGGACAGCCACTGTGAAGGTAATACACCGGGTTATAAATGCTATGATTTGAGGACACTGGATTAAGTGTAGATTTTATTTTCTTTCATTTGCACTAAACCATGCAGGATAAATCGCAGAGAAATGTGTAGTCAGAAAGACATGCTGTGTGATTTGGTTGGATAACCGTGCAAATGTCTTAATAAACAATCAAAAGGAAAACGACCAACCTGCCTGGATTAACCTACGTCCTAAAATTATGTCTGCCATGTCACAGAAACAGTAACCATGTAAAAATACAGTGTATAACCTGTATTTATTTTTTTGCTCTTGTGACAGACAAATCTGACCAATCAGCAGAGAGGACACTTTTGCCTGATGCACTTTGATAAGCATGGATTTCTCTTTGTGTAAATGTTAAAACGAACCAACACAAATGCCACAAGTTTGCCTATTTAAAAGGAATCCGACCAATGTAAACGCACTAAGGTGTGAAAATGCCCTAAAAATCTGAATTGTTTTCAGGAGGGAAGACTTGACTTGGACTTTATTTGAAACCTGAAAGAGACTTGATTGACTTGGTGACTTGATTTCCAACTTGACTTTAAAGTTGGACTTCAAATCACCTGAGCCTTGGCTTTGTCTTGGCTGCTTTTACTTAAAACTTGACAAGTATTTATGATGAACAACAACTTTAGACAGGACCTGGCCTGTAATGATTGGGAACATCTGGTTTAAAGTAGTTGAGATTTGACATGTTATATGACATAGACATATCTGAAATAACCTTAGACTTGACAAGTCTTGGGTGATTTAAAAATGCTATAACAATAAAAAACAATACTTTTTCTTTGGTGACATCATTTTGTGTTTGTTGGCTCAGATCAACAGTTTGTTTCTCTTGTTGGTTTTCTTTATCTTCTATTTTCTGGCAATTACTGCTCATACTAACTACTTATTTAGTTTCTATTTATTCTAGGCAATTTGTGAACTTAACTTTAAATGTTGCAGTTCACATCAGGAACCCCACCCCCACCCCCCAACTAGACATCCTCTCAGTCTGACTCTTCTGAAACGAAACCCGTCTGGTGCACTTGCCAACAACAGCCTTGTCCATCCACTTGTCTTCAAATGTATGTTTATGAGCGTGAGGAGGAATTAACACCATCTCGTTGTTTCGCTCTTGTCTGTCTAGTGCTGTGATCTGACAGCATGGCAGACTGGTACATGACATGTATGCATTCCTAGTTGTTCTGCTGTTATTAGTACAATGCAAGGTAGCTGGCATCAGTCTTGTAGGGTAACGCTCTGTTCATTCCCAGGAAAGCTGACAGAAAGCTTCTGTGGGTATGTGCAGTGGGGGAGACAGCACAGAGAGGGACAAAGACAGAGGGAGGGAAATAAAAGTGTGGATGGAAAACAGTGAAGGAGCAAATAAAGGAAAGGAAAGGAAACAAAAGGGAAGGGAAAAGGAAAAACATATAGACTGGAAAGGGACAAAAAAGTGAGACAGGTAACAGGGTGAAGGCAAAATAGCAAAGAGGATGAGGGAGTTATATAAATGACTAACGGAAGCATGCTGAGACATAACAAACTGAGTATCAGACAAAGGAAGGAAAGAGAAAGAGGAGAGAGGAGGGCCATCACATGCATCTTGTAAACATGTCAGATAATTAAAAATCCGATTTATTGGCAGAGATCAACACTCTTTCTCTCTCCATTATTCTGTCTCACTCTACCTTAACCTTTCCCCAGGGTAAAGTTGGCAGGGGAAAATGATCGGAAACAGGGACCATTGTTTGCTCATTCCATGTCACCCTCTTTTCCCATTCTCCCATCTCCCTTTATTCTTGTAAATAGAAATGTCTGTCAGCTGCTACCGTGGCAACCAGCACACGCTAGCAGGTCGGATCTGATGCTTGCCGACCACCCAGCTGATAGGACAGTGAGGATAGGGACAGGGTGATGTTCAAGCGTCAGACTGGTTTTGTTTAAGTATCTGGAGTACTGTCGGTACAGTAAGCGACTGGAAGAGTAAATTACACTGTAACAGCTAGACAACAAACTTTTTCTGCTTGTAAAGCTATGAACATTGAAACCCAACCAACATTAGCTGTTCTCTCAGGAATATTAATGTTGTGGTGGACACTAACTGGTCTGCAGCTACACAGTTAGCAGCACCTGTCAATCATAGCTAGCATATATTTTCACATGCTAACCGGTGCATATTTCAATTAAAACAAATCCAACTGCCTCCTTCAGTCCTGAACTAAATTCTCTACAAATAATACATTTTTCTTTAGCTTTACACTATGCTGATTTCAAAATCTGTTGCCATAGTTTAAGGTACAGTTTTTACCCTGTACTCTGTCAAATGCACACACTGCAAAGCTTTCAACTATTACATGAAAGTAAGGGGAAGTCACAATCACAGGAATTCAGAGCTTCTAAACAGGTATATTTTCTCTAATCAGCCTGCAGTCTTTCTTACCTTTTCTCAAATTACTCCTTGATGGTTGCCAAATGAATTGTGCAGCCAACCAGCACATAAATGCACACCGTTAAGCACTCAAGAATTTTGTGATCGCCATTAGCATTCTTACCGCATACAAGTTAATTGGGTTTTCCATTAGAAAACACTGGCTCTGGTGGTAATGAGTAGAAATGGTAGTGGCACAAAGAGGCTTTTTGCCGGAAATTACGCGATGCAGTAATTTTCCAAGCATTTTCATACAGGCTAATTGTTATGAAGACAAATTCACAGACAGCATCAAAACAGAGGACTGTGATTTAGAGGGCTCAGCCATTGATGTCTGTTTTTAGACAGTTTGTAGCAACACTGTGATACTGTGTTACTGCAGATTTTTAAAAATGAGATTTTCCTCTAAATTTACATGGTACTACCCAAACTTTCAAGTTTATGGTAACAAAAGGCTGCTGTTTAACAGCAGAACTATATTCTTCTATATCCATTCTTACTTTCTTCCACACACACACACACAAACACACACACACACATCCACCGGACCTGCACAGTGTGATGAGATGACAGCGAGCCCTGGGCTGTCTCTGTTCCTCACTGATGTGAGAGAGACAATGTGAGATTGTGTGTAAGTGTGTGTGTGTGTGTCAAGTGTTTGCGGACACTGAAGGGGACAAGAGTGCTTTCTGACGCTTGTCTAGCTGCGCCTGTCTCACTGGGCCATCTAAGTGTCATCTGCCCAGGCCACAGCACTCACACATACACACACACATGCATCACTAGTCAGGTGCACGCTAATACCTACAACACATGCATGCACACAGAGATATCAAGAGATCTGTGTATGAACTGTTGGTGTGTTAATGAGCAGAAATCTAAAGCACAATTATGTGCTGGCCTAAACTATGTGGCAATACTCTGCAGAATGTGTGTGTGTGTGTGTGTGTGTTAGTGTGTGTCTCAAGCTTGCTGCCTTACCTCGGAGGCCAACAGATGCTGTTAAGCTCTCTTCCCCTCCATCCTTCCTCTTTTTTATCACTCCCTCTCATTCTCTTTTCACTCCCATCTCTGCTTTCCAGTCCCCCCCCATACAGCGTCCTGCATAATGAGCCCGAATGCTTTTGGGTTCCATCCAGGAAGTCAGGGAGGCATGTGGAGCTGAGTGGAGGAGGTGGAGGAGGAAAGTGGAGGTGTGTGGAGCAGAGGCAAAAGAGATGAGGATTAGGGAGGAGGACATGGATGGAGAGGATGGAGAAGCAAAGAAAATGAGGGGAGAGGCAGAGAAAGGGAGAGGGGATGATGGGAGACAGAGAAAAGGCAGAAGAAGAAGAAGTCCAAGTAAGTTGCATGAGTGACTGAATTTTAATGTTGAATGCAGACTTGTGCCAGTATGTATAAAGATCCAGAATCTTTTGTCAAATCCCACAATACATCCAGTCAACGAGCAGTTTTGTGTCCACTCAGAGGGTGTTTTCCACTAAACCAGCATAGCTTCTTCTAAATTGATGCAGCAGGACCACATATTACTTTTTCATTCATTATTATTTGTCATTCCGTGTATAAATTTTCCCTGTTAAAACCTGACATCTGCATTTGCTAAATTATCGCTCAGCAGGAGATTTGGGTCGCTGAGCTGCTAGCCTCCTGCAGACATGAGAACTGAACTAAATTCGCATGCCGAATTTAAATGGAATTAAAACTATCCGGCACAGTGCTGGTTGGGTTTTGGAGCGCTCCCTACAGTATGTGTCAGCTCTGTGTTAGAGCAGAGACCTGTCCAGGCTTGTTCCCAGGCTCTTGATCAGTGACAGCTGGGATCAGCTCCTGCACCACCATATAAACAGAGTTTCATATCTAAAAGTTCTTCTGACAAATTAAAATGAAAATAAATATTACAGCTCTACTGCACCATCAGTCCACCACGCAGTGTGACTGAAATTTACCAAGATTGGGGAATTAGTAATAGTGTTATACGAAGGGAGGGAGCTATAAATGCTCAAAATAAAAGCTATAATTTGTTCTTCAAATGCTGCAAGTACAGTAGGCTTGATACTTCCCAGACTGATATTACTGGGCTAATAATAACTGCTACCAAGCAGTACAAATACTTGGACCTTGTTCCACCAGTATGAGCCAAGTTGGACTTGGAGCGTAAAATAGGAAGAAAATAAGTTTTTTGACTGATAAAAATAAGAGCAAATGTATTGCATTTGTATGATTAATAATTCTGATCAAAAAGATTTTTTAACGTACATAAACATGCTAATGTTATTATTGTTAATCCTGTTTTCGCAGGTGGTTTCACTTACCTCTGTGTTTGCAATTACGCACTAATATTTAAAGGTCTTTAGAGTAACGCTGCTGCGTTTACTGCTCTATTACATCCACTGGCGCAAATCTGATTCTTCTTGTTAGAACACTACAGAGTTACTTCACTCCTAGTACCTCTGGAAGCCTCCTCTCTCCTTGTGTCCTTGACACATTTAAGGGAGATGAGATTGCAGGGGTAAGGATAGCACGACTATGGGTGTAGGGAAGGTTACTTATAATACATGACACTCTGGAAGTGAAATCATATTGTGTATGGAGCTGAGCACTACCTCACTCCTCCATTTACTGATGAAAACAGCAGTTTTCAGAATGTACAGTTATTTGTTTGTTTCAGTTACTCATTGGCTCTCAACATGGTTTATATCCCTAGTACAATTATATTCACTTTTTTATTTCTTTGGTATATTAAGGTTGGAAAAATCCTACAACATTGGTCATATGCTTGGCATTCAAACTCACAAGGTCCCAAAACTGACTGGGTAACTCTATTTAGACAAAAAAGGCACAGAGATGCAGATTTTATAACACAGAAGTGGCCAGTAATACTGTGTCAACAATGTTAATATTGTAAATGACTATCAGAGTCAAATAGCTGAAATATCTATGGTACATAAATGGACAAAGGCCATCATCAGCCAACATTAGTACCGTTATCAAATAGTACACCATAATGTACATTTACATTTTACATTATGTGAGCACAACTGAAAACATGGAAACAAGCACATTACAAAGTGGCCCAACATTTGGACATTAGTGGAGAAGAAGGATGAGAAAGGGGAAGTTTGAAAAGAGAGGGAGATCAGCCATGCTCTCAGATGAACTCTAGACAAAGTCTGGATCTGATTCTCTGGACATTGTCCATTCACTCACTGTGAATGCTCTGGACAATGTCCTATTCTTTTTACACATGGCTTTAACCACACATTACACAGTCTTTGTAATAGGGAGTTGGCAGGGTAAAGTCAGTTTAATGTCAGGCCCAGCTGCTTCTCCCGTACAGCTCCTGCTGGTAATGTCTAGATAAGTTCATGGTTGCAGTTCATGTCTGAAAACAGCTCTAAAGAGCAGAAGACAGCAGGTGGAGTGATGGGGAAGCAAAGGAGAGACAAAAAAGAGATATACAGAAGTGATGTCACTTCTTACATCTCAGTTCTTGTGTGAAAAAAGCATTCACGGAAGAATGTAAAAATCATTTTTAGTCACATTGTGACAAATTGTACCTGCATTATGTATTTTTATGCCAAAACAGCAGCAAAGTCAATTCATCACTCAAGTCTATTAAGTGCAACTGATCTGAAATCACCTGAGAGCTATAAAGACACACTGAAGGGGTACAGTTCCTCTAAGATGCATTTCACTTGTTGTTTTTCCCCTCTGTTTTCCCTTGTCTCCCCTCTGCTTAACAGAGCAAAGTGCTTTTAATTTGCCTCTTTGTGAAGTCTTCCCGTTTCCCATTTAAACAACTATCTCGATTGGTTCTCTCACCCTCAGTAGAACAGCAGCAAACAGTCCAGCACAATGCGCCCACTTTTTAATGGCCTTCCCTACTCAGCTCCATTCCCGATTTTATTTCACACTGGAGACGAGCGAAGCGGCTCCTCAGCATTTCCACCACTCCTCTCCTCAATCTCTTTGCGCTTAATTCCCCTTTAACTGTGTTCACTGGAGTCGTTAACTGATTAAGCAGTTTAATTAGGCCACGCGGTGGAAACACACTGAAGACACAGCTATGAGTTCCAAATGCAAGTGTAACAAAATGACCGAACAGAGAGATTATTTTATGACAACAAATGGGGTTTCATAAAGCCATTAAATATAAAATACTGCATTTCCATGCAATAGTTTTGCATGTTTATAAGTACCTTTGTTAGGTACAAATACTAGATACAAAGAATTAATTTTATATTCCTTTATTATCTTTATTGCATCCCATTGGATAAAAGTAAATCGAAGTTGTTCATTAGTTCACTTTCCCGTATTTTGTGTTTTTGCACAGATATCTGTATCGTGCCTAGCATCTAGTATATCTAGATCTAGATGTTTCCCAACATGCACATTAGAAAAGTTTATGCAAGAAAAGAGAAGATGGCGTCCAGAGTCCATGCCTGCCTGGCTGCTGGCCCTCTCACACCTCCAGCAGGGGTCTGGCCTCAGGGAATATGCAGCTATTATAGGTGAGATATCCTGTGTGGGCCCACAAGCCTGGCACTGGATTACACATCAGCCCCCTGCTGAGGTACCCAGCAGGGAGGGAGGAAGGCAAATAAGCAACACTGCTTACCCATAGCCAACCTGAGCACATGCCTGTCGTGCCGTGCTGCTGGATCAAACACCTTTAATTGAAACAGTGCTTTTCATGCACGAAAACGCGAGACATGCACACATGGTAATTGTGCTTGTGCCGACGCTGTACAGAAACACACTGGAGAAAAGATGAGAGTGGAAATCACGGATGCAAAGGAAATGAAAACAAGAAGAAGAAGACTCGCTTAATATCTCATTGAACCAGTAGTGATTTCACACTATATGACGAAATACAGTACATCTTTAGAGCATCCTGTTGCTATTATGCTAATCATGTTGTTTGTCACATAAAAATACCTCACTGTCCACTGGCCTTACATACCTCACTTTGGGGACAGAATGGTCCTCAACAATAGTAGCTCATCTCACCTTTGACCTTCTAATTGGGAGCAAGTCTAGGTCAAGATGATTGACAGCGGACCTGGAAACAATAGCAAACACTCCGATAACAAAAGACACATGATGATATGTGGGGATGTTAAGGTAGTCAGTATTATGGATACTTCAGCTCTGGTGGTGGCCATTAGCAGGCAATTTCCAGACCATAGTAACACATTTAATCTTGTTTAGTAGAATATGCATGGATGGTAGACAGTATATTATAGTACAACAATGTTCAGTGATGCTGCACGGTATGTAGTTGTATCGTATCTTTCAGGAAAACAGTGAGAAATTACAATAAAAAACTGACAGTGTGAAATAAATGTCTGAGAACGCTGACATGATGAAAACTCCACAGTATGGAATAAACCAGCGGTGAAGACATTATTAAGAAACGAGAACCAGACTCAACTCATAGTTTTCATGTGACCTCATCTCCATACATGACTGCCCAACTGGAGGGCTAAACACTCTTACTTACTTACTTTTTTCCAGACACAGGCCTCATCAGTGCATTCAGTGCCACTCAATTTGTTTACAACTGCTACCAAACACAGGATGGCACCTAACACACTTTTTTGTAACCCTGCCATACTAGTCCCTCTCTCCTTCTTCACAACAACCCTGTCTGTCAGTGGTGGATGATTTAAGCTGTAGAAACAGTTTGGTAAAAATTTCTCATTAGCTACATTACCTCATTTGTATTATCTCTACCAAACGCTGAGTATCATGACCCTGAAAAGAGTGGTCACCTGTTTGTTTGTTTGTTTGTTTGTTTGTTTGTTTGTTTGTTTGTTTTTTGACCTCCAGGTCTATTCACGTGACAGAAAAGAATTTAAAAAAAAAAATTTAAATTTATTATGTTAAAAAATTCATTGTAATTAAATGTACAGTACTAAATATTTATGGTTATTACCTCTTTAAATGGGTAACTGCATGCCTGTAATACATTTTATTTTAGGGAGTGTTGTCTCATATCTCTGCATTTAGTTTTGCACCTATTTATATATCTATAAACTATAATTAGATGAACCCCCTAAGATGTTCTTTGAAATAATAGTGCTGTCTTGCGTCCAAAAGTTGAAGATGTCGAACATTTTCCTCCATTTGCTGATTCTGTGATTCTGGCTGCATGTTTGATTTCAGGAAAGGCATAAGGGACACAGTGTAATTTATGGTTTCCATCTTGCTGCAGATGAAAAATAATCAAATCCAAATAAAATGCAAAGAGGAGAAAGTGATTATCTAAATGATAGCTGCCGGGTTTGGGGAGTTTCATCTGACAGCTGAGCGCACTGTTTTTATGGACAACAGGAGGATAGAGGGAGGAGGAGGAAGGAGGAGAGTCAGGAGGAACACAGGCACAAAGGGGTGGTTTAGGGGTAAAATGATGAGGGGAATAGGGGTGGGGCGCTTGCACATTTGGGCACTTTACAAGAGGAAAAGATCAATTCAGCACACACACACACACACATGCATACAGGCGCTCTGACAGCCTGAGACAGAGCATGACATTTAAAAGGAA
Organism: Helostoma temminkii; assembly: GCA_900302695.1. Lineage (NCBI taxonomy): Eukaryota > Metazoa > Chordata > Actinopteri > Anabantiformes > Helostomatidae > Helostoma > Helostoma temminkii. The sequence continues at coordinate 54,536 of OMLM01020591.1, read as the reverse complement.
AAAGCTGACATTGACTCCATCACTGTCACCCTGACTGCCATAAAGCAGCTGCAAATATTAAAACATTTTTCATCTGTGCCGCTCGAGGTTATTGGCACCAGAAATTGTTTTCCTCTCCGTCTGCTGCTGGCCTGCTCTGCTGCAGCCCTCCCCCGAGACCCTTGCCTGTTACCGCCGCCTCACAACATATTGGCAGTTGATGCGAAGCTATCCATGTACACTTGCCACTCACAGAGTCTTTATCGCCTTCCACTCTCCCTCTGCAGCAAAACCCTCCCTCCCTGCTTTGAACACACACACACACACACACACACACACACACACACACACACACCAGAGAGCCTCTTGAGGCACTAGATTAGCTGTAACACAGGTACCCACACAGTGACTTTCTCAGA
>OMLM01020591.1:39135-54118 GCA_900302695.1 Helostoma temminkii | reverse complement strand
TCTTCAGACGAATGATTCGGATCAAGTGATGTGCTCCTGTGATTGAAAGGAAAGCAATAACTGGAACTTGCTGACCTTTCTCTGTGCTCACATCAAACCAGATTCAAAGCCAAACTCCGGCCAGCCACACACACACACACACACGCACACACACACACACACACACACATAGGTGGAATGCAGGACAGCACATACGTAGTTTCATTGTCTCGCTACTTTTCCAAAGAGCAGAGAATGATTCCACCGTTGAATTGCCCAGATTGGAAGCACATTTGCGATGATATTGACAGTACCACTGAACCATCATCCTTTAATAATCTGACTGATTACTTTGCTATACAGTTGATTCTCTGCCATTGTAGTCTGCACTAAACTGGTGTGACCTGCAAAGATCTTTCATATATTCATTTTAGTCAGCATCTTTCAACATCAGCTCGCTGTTTATTTATTTATTTGTTATTTTTTATGTCTTTGTATGCCGTACAATCCAGCAATGGCGAATCTTTGAGATGCTGATTGCCTCTGCTCTATGTGCTCTATGTGTTTTCAAAATATCTGATGTTGGGATGTGCTTGACAATCACTTGACACATGAGTTAAGTGTATTCAAGTCAAGTAAAATGTATTCAAATATATTTGGTTTGACTGGTCTGTACACAGAATGCATGTATCATTCCATGGTTTTCAATTTCACTTTTTCAGAGGAAATCTTAACACATCACTGTCTCTCATTTTTGTCCCCTCGACTGAATTAGATAACAGGTTTGTGCTAGGGAGCACACTGAACACAAAGCAAGGTGCCCTGCATTTGCATAGATATGTGCAGTAAAGGTGGTGGCGGTGGTTTGCCACTGTTCTTACATGTTAATTGAATAAATGTATTCAGTTTAAAATACAAAAAGACATGTTTGTGACACACATCTGTAAAGAGTGTGTGAGCTTCAGCATCATTGCAGTAGTATGCCTCCAAAGCCATTAAAGATGCATTTTACATACTATACACTGTCCGGATTCATATTCTAATAAGTCTAACTGGATGTTTATGCTACATGTAACGCAGTTCCTCACAGATGTTTGATATGAGATGCAGCACGGCTTAAATGAGAAGAAGGTCACAATGACCTTGACCTTTGACCACCAGAATTTAATAATTTTATTCTTCAAAGTTTTTTTGGCAAATGTGACAACAATTTCCTTCAAGGTGTACCTCTGATATCACATTCACAAGAATGCACATAGGTGAGCTCAGAGTTTGGGATGTTTGACCATTGAGGACCATAGTCTACTCAGTACTGTATTGTACAATCCACAATACAGTACATCTTTAGAGCAATACCTGATAAACAGGTAACAGGTCAGGTAATCAGATCTGCCAGAATTACAGTGCTAACTGGGGTTAGGCAGGCTCACGGTCTGAGACAGGAGCAAGGCAAAGCAAGGCTTCAGAAACACACACTGGAGAACGGTATCACTGTTTCTAATTCTATTACAGTTAAACACATGGGCCCAAACAGCAACCAACAGTTGATGGATAATCTGCATACCAACATCATGAGCATACTGTATATTGAACAAAAAACATTATTATTTGTTTATTGACATATTTTATTCTGCATTTTCTACGTATGTGGCCATATTATGTTAATTTAGGGTTCATGTTTTATTCTAGGATTCAACCATATGATTTTCAAATTAAGAAATTCTGAATACATATCATATTCCCAACAACAGCTCCTCTGTCCTTGGGACTGAAAAGGCTAGTTTCAGTCCAATCCCCTATCCCACTCTGTTCTGATTGGCCAGCATGTGGAAGTCTTCCAGTGAGTCAAACTAAGCTGTTGTCAGCACCACCTTTATCTTTTGATTCAGATACTGCCTCAGTAAACTATAGCAAAACATGTCCAGTTCACATGAAAACATAAACTAAACAATAAACACACTTTTGGCAAGCCTACTGCCCCCCAATAACATGCAGTTAATTATTACCAGTAGAGTCAGTATAGGAGCCCAGAATGAATGGCCAGTCAGGAACTTCCACAACTATGACATCAGATGGTTTAGCATTCAGAGGAAAACTAGGCATGAGAAGATTAACTGATACTGATTCACCTCAAGCTTCTGGCTAATGACTAGGTGAAATATGGACACTCAAGTTGGCAAAAGTATAAATGTAACATCAGACTAAAAAAAAGCTAAATATGATCCCTTTAATCAAAATATTAGAAATTGACAATTTCTGTTAGTGTACAATAGCTGTACAGATTTGCACAGCTTAATTAAGTTTGCACAGGCCAACAACAACTTTCCCCTACAACGCACATGACTTCTGACCAAATGAGCGACAAAGCCAGCACTGCTGTTTCTTTACCCCTCAGGCTGTCTTTAGGCCGGTGTGAAGATATTTGCCGCTAATGGCCGCCAATGAGAGGCCCAAATGGTCTTATTACAGCAGCTCCCTCAGCTCGCACTATACATCAGGTATGAAGACACGGCAAAATGGAGAACCTGATTGTTCTGGGAGTAACAGCGCTCATTACTCAACGTGCCTTGCCCTCCCTCGCTACATGCAAGTCTCTTTTTCATCATCCTTTGCATTTGCCTCCCTTTTTTTTCACATGATTTTGATGAGCATATTCTTACAGTCCCTTTGTTGAATGTCCAGAGTTTAGTCGAGCGTCCTGCTTATACATGTTGCTTTACACGTCATGTACATTTTCTCTGTTGTTCTGGTATCCCACCTAGTTTGTGTGTGTAGTCTGACATTGGCCCTCAGTCTGTTGAACTCTGGGTGACCTGTAGGGAGGGGCACAGTCAGGTCAGTTGTCTATTGGTCAAGATAAATAGCGGCCAGCACCAATCACATTACAAGCATCCCCTCCAGCTGCCAGCCTTGTTAGTGCAGTAATCACTCATTGAGATAGGCCGGAGGATGGGTTTCTAACTATCTGCCATTTAAGACTATTCTTACATCATCTATCCCTGCTTCACATACATATCTATCTATCTATCTATCTATCTATCTATCTATCTATCTATCTATCTATCTATCTTGTATGTGATTCACTATTCACTATTCTGTCTATGTATAAAGGTAATTCCATCGCTAAAGATGATTCAGACTCATTCATTTACATGCTGGCATACACACACTGTTGTCAGCTATCTCCTCAGCCATCTGCTGGGTCACATGACTGGGCTAGCTCTGCTACATCCGACGTTATGTCAATCAATCAGTCCCAGGAACAATAGAAAGAGAGCAAGCCAAGGAGGCACAGACAGCACGCATACTTACATGTTTTTGAAAGCATATCCTCTATTATGTGCCCATGTTAAATAATCAGCGCCTACATGAGCATTTATACTGTCCATGAGTCTGTGAAGGACAATGCAGGCTACAAAACAAAGAGATGACTGAAGATTTTATTAACAAATAAGAAATGCACATGTGAAAACAGATACTACACAATAAACCAAACACATACTCATCTATCGTAACCACACACACACACAAGCACACGCAAACAAATGTCCGAAACTCAATCACCAGAGGTCGTGTTAGTGAGTGGGGGAACAGATTTGATTAGCGCTGTATTAGATACGGGAAATGATTTCTGTCAAAGCCATCTTTACCACAATTATGATATGATAATTATGTGTTTCATTATTTACGTGGGATAGATAGAAGTCTGGTGGCTTCTTGCTGAAAACATCAGCGGGTAGACAGAGAGGTATAGAAAAGGCACAATGTAGAGACATGAGAAAAAAGTTGCAAGGGCATTCAGATTGTTTCAGTTTCATGAAAGTGCAGCACAAACTAGAGAATCATCACTTCATGCAAAATTATTATAGTCCTCATAAAAGTAATATTATTGTATCGCACTGACCCTTGTATATAGTATTACAAACTTGCTCTTGGTTGGTCTTATGTAACCAACAGATACATCTGAAATGATGCCACTGAGATGTTTTATTATCTTGTGCAACATTTATCTGCTCAGTCAACTGATAGTGTCAATCAACCAACCTATTCTAAATCCATGACCTTCAGTTGTTGCATTAAATGGTAAGTTCAGAAAATAGTAATGCATATCTGTAAGGAATAACGCAAATTAACCAATTATTGACAAACTCCTGTTAATATTTTAACTGATTATAAATAATAACTCTAGCTATCTGAGGTTTAAAATTACTATTTCCAATAGAAGCAGCTGGTTGGTTATTAAAGGCCAGGAGATCAGTGTCAAACAGCAGGGGGCACTTCTGTAGCTGCTGAGCTAACATTTGGTACAAATATTAAAATTGCTTTGAGAATTAGTGATGGTATGCCTATAATAAATTGTATAAGCAATATGAAAAGTGGAAAAATTTCGTGAACTTATAAAATTGGAGAGACAGTACACATTTTTTTACACCTGCTGGACACCTCTGCCAAGGGAGCAAATGTTTCCACGATCTAAAAACATTAGCTACAGAAGTTAACACATCCCACCATCCACCTAGGTACGCTATGCTTGTTATCTTATGTAAAACCAGTGCAACTCACGTCTGATGTGGGAAAATGGAATTAATAGTTACACTACTGGGCTCTGTAGGTTTGCAAAACATAGGTGACCTACACTCTGTTTCATCCCTGAATGCCTCACACGCAGCACCCAAGAACTGTGCTGACAAACACCGCAGGCTACAACCTTTATTTATTCATGTTGTATTTTGTTATGTGAAGCCTACAAACAGAGTGAAACGCTCACTTGCAACAAAAATGGAGAAAGATAGATACGGTCCCAATAAACAGTAAGCCAACTGCCCCCCACACCCACCCCTAATTAAAATAAATAAATAAATAAATAAAAACTGTATTACTGGTAGGCAGGACGGTATACAATCATAATTAGTCATGGAAGATTCATGAATGACGAATCAATAAAAGCCACAGTTACATTTTCTGTTCATAATGCATTAAAATAAAGCTGGTGAAGACACAAACATACCTGTCGATGCACAAGCCTGCATTCACATGCTCTAACGTGTATAAATAGAGACAAGTATTGCATATGCACATATTGTCATTCCCTGTTGGTGCTTCCAATTTATCTCTCATCCTAGCCCTCATCTTCATTGTTAACAGTATGCCACTTTAACACAGCTATACCTGCAGTAGGCCATCGGCGTCTGACAACCCAGCCTCTCTGCGGAGTTCACCAGTGGTTTAGGGAGCTGTATATTCCAATTAGTTGCTGGGATCCCGGCGCTATAGATAGTATACAGAAGGAGTCACATTCAATTACAGTCGGTGTCTGCTGTGGATTTGTGTGTTTTTTACCTGTCCTCATGCATAAAGTAAGTACCGTCGTTCCCATGTGCACCGGTGTCTGAGAATGTGTGTTTGTGTGTGTGTGTGTGTGTGAGGGGATGGCCAGGCTGGATAATTTGTGTGTGTTTATGTTTGTGTGTGCTTATATGTGTGCATTTAATGGCTCCTCATTGCAGCAACATCATTTACATTAAAAACAACCCCAGTTGTGTGTGAGATCAGCGTTTGACAAACCATGTGCAGAAAAGCAAACAGCTTGTGAATGATGGTCAGCAAGCTGTCCTACATAACTCCAGCTTAAGGCAAATGAAAACAGAAAATATGGTAATGTATTCAATTCAAGGAGAAAAAAACACAATAAGTGCCATATTCATGCCCATACATCATTATACGACTTCCCTTTTTGATTTCTTCATTCTCTCTGACTTATTATCATACAGAAATAATAAGGAATTTAATTTTAAGCCATTGCAGCCTTTGCTGTATTTTTTACATATCAGAAATCGTTTGATGTGTTTCTTTTTTAAATGCGTTCCTTGAAGAAAACAAAGGCGTGCATGAATTAGCAGCCAGGACTGCAATTAGACAGCCACTGTGATTGGAAAGGAATAATTATCCAAAGGCTGGTCTGCTTTGGGCCTCTTCAAGCTCTCAGCTCTATATGAAAAGGAAAAAAAGGAGGGGTGCTGCAGATAGATAGACAGATAGATAGATAGATAGATAGATAGATAGATAGATAGATAGATAGACGCATACATATATTCATACAAATAAAAAAAAACATTCTTTAAGAACAACACACAGTTTCTCAGTTTGTTGTGGCTGGTTATGGTTGTGCTAGACACACCAAAGCACTCTTTGTTTTACTTTATTTAACTACCTCCAGCTGCTCTCCCCCCTTTTTTTTCTCAGTTCTGTAAAGCTAACATGACTTATCTTGTGAGGTTTGACTGGTTCTGTCATGGTCATGTCTAGACTGTAGAAAATGAAGATGAGATGCAAGTAAGTTATAGACTTCAAAAAGTGTGTTTCTATAGTCTACAACTAAACTGCAGCTCTGTTTTTGCAGTCAACATAATGCAAATAATAAATAATTAAGCTATGTTGACAGGTAACATTAATTATATTGCTTTTGTGTTGATACTCAACAATGTGCTGAGACAATGGCTTTCTTGTTTGTCCTTTCTTGCAGTGCAGCATCAACTTTATGTCTGCATTTAAACACACACAGTACAGTAGGTTAAGGTTAGGGGAAGGTTATGGTCTGGCTTATTAAACTTTACAGAACAACACTATATTTCTCCAGCTTTAACCAAAGTGATTTTCTTGCCAACCTCACACAGGACTCTGAAGTCAAACTCAAGTTTGCAGTTTGTCAGTTTTGCGTATACATCATATATATCCACCGCTACTTGCTTGCTACAAAAAATAACTGCATGTGTAGTTTAGTTGTATATAGGAACATCATTTGCAATCTGTTTTGTAAGCAAAATAACAAAATGTTAATGGAACCTAAGAGAGGAACATCAGTTCTGTCCATCCCAACATCAGTTCAGAAAAACAATAATTATCCAAAGTAAGGAAACTGAAATGTTAGTTATTGTTTGTGTTAGGTAAAATTATTGTACTTTTATGTATTAGTAATGCCTCAGATTAGTCAAAAGTCAAGTGAATCATACTAACATATAACATCAAAATAGCAATCATCACTGTGATTTGACACACAAGCTGACCAAACAAGAAATTTATTTCAAACATCCATAACCTGTAGGTAAACCCTTGACAGCAGTGACTGTAGTTAAAGCTGTAATTGCCCTTTTTCAAAATATGGCTAATAATGGTTAATTCTAGGTTAGCTATGCATCAAGGTCACTCACTGCATAAATGCAATTAAGTTACCTAGTTACTCAGAGATACCAGGTTTCTAGGGTAATTGGGGAACATGTTTACATGCACGTAAGAAACGTGGTCACAGGAAATCTGCAGTATTCACAGCACACACTTTCTGACTTAAAAACATACACAGAGAAAAGTTGCCCAAGTTGACGCCTAATTAATCACTTTATGTAAATAGGAACGTCCTGATACCACTTTTTTCCTGACCGAGTACAAGTACGAGTACTTACATTTGAATTTGCTGATACCGAGTACTGATACATAGCTAATGATGTTGCAGTTGCAATGTTTTTTTATTATAAAAACTTTATTATTTTATATATTTACCAGGAAAATGTAATAACTTCAAACACTGTAATCAGATGTTGTTGGCTTTCTGACTGTGACAAAATAAAATAGACAACAGGAGACTCACGTTGCTCACGTTAAAAAATTGTACACCCACTATGGCTTGGCTGGTGTGCAAGACTTTTGTAATATGTTTCTCCCGAAGTCACGTACCTTTGGTACGACAGTCTGACGATGGCTGGCAATGACATACTGCACCTGGGCTCCAGCAGCTGAGGAGGCGGAGAAATCTGGATTTTTCAACGACTGACGCAATAAATTAATTAAGAGCTTCTGTTATTAGAACAACCTGTGGGTTGTCTCTGGACATTTACTCTAACTTCTCCGGTGTTTGTAGCTGCTGTCTTTGGCAGCTGGCATTGGTAAAGTTATTGTAATGTGTGTTGTTCCAACAAACAAAACACAAATGGATCTAATATTTGCCATTTTTTAAAAATCTATATTAGTGCTCATAATTAATTAGTCTGCGTGTGTAATGTCTAGAAAAACTGATTGCAGCACAGCACATCACTGGGTACATTCAGTCAATCAGCTACAGACATTAGCTGTCTTAATGTTTTATTGTGAAAATTAACCAGCTTCTCTATCAGTCACATGTCTCTACTTCCTGTTTGTCTCATCTGCTGTGTGCTGCTTGACATAAAGTGGTATCGGATGTGGTATCTGAGAAGTTTTGCGAGTAGGAGTACTTGAGGGTGGTATCGGACCTAATACCTAATACTGCAATCGGTATCAGGACATCCCTATATGTAATGCTTTCACCACTTTCATCAAGATGCTCATCTTTATTGAGTGTGGATTAGGTTTTTTTGTTTACACGACGGAAAAGAAATCAGATTACTCAAGAAAGTCGATTGTAACCCAGTTACTTAAGTGCATGTAAATCTGCTGACTGAAGCTGGAGCAATACATGCAAAGAGAAGTGAGACAATAACCTACTGTGATAAGAATTTTCACATCTATTGACAATTAAAATACTTCTTATACTTACAGCAGCTGTATGTCCACATTTCTATGTCCACATGTCTCCTAACCGATACACTACAATTGGCAGCGAGCCAATGAGAAAATATTTCTCCTGAATAATATTCCACAATCAAACCCCCATTCACTTGTCTTTCTATCTATGGCTTCAAAACATGTCCATCCTTCTCTTTCTAGCACTGAACTTGGAGCAAAAGCAGTCTAATTCACAGGGCAAACTTTGCCTTCTCCAATACGTTGATTTGATATACTCCAATAGAGCCTTTCTCCCAGACACCATCAATTGACTATAGATTTTTCTTAGCTCTCCTCGGAAGAGAAACAAAAGCAGGCCCTGAGAAGCCTCAAGCCTAAGAGGCTTTATTGATATCGATGTTGGGGGAATATCGCCCATTTTCACCAGGGGATCAATCAGCCCGTCACCGCTTGCTTTACGAGTTGCGTCCTCTCCTCTAGTGGCCCACAGTGTGTGTGTGTTTTCGTATGGCTGCCTGTCAGTCCGTGTGTGCGTCTCTTCTGGTTTCCATGAAGTAAAGAGACAGAGAGATATATATTTGTACTTAGATAAATGGACAGATTTTTGTTTTAAATTTGGAGCAATAAAAAAACAGGTTAATATCAGGTTAAACAGTCTAAAATTTTTACCCTTCCACCATGAATCTCTTTATTCTCCTCAAGCACAAGGGATAATAATATCTCTTTCACAGTTCTTGCCTGGATTCTTAAGTGTACTGTCCACCAAATATGATCTGCAGATCATAATTCAGAGCAAATCTGAGCAAATCATTTTTCCATTTGGTTAGCTGCCTCTCTTATCTGAGGGGCTTAGCGGAGGGTTTATAATTCAATTACAGAATTGGATACATTACATTGAGGTAATTCAGTCTAAGAGCTGAAGATGAAAGGCTGGGATCGCTCTAAATAAATTGAGAAAAAGTAATCACTGTGATGTGCTATATAGTATATAGTGAACTGAAGTAACAAATTACATTTACTGTTGTTACTTTACTGTGTTCTTGCACATTTCAGTGCATACAAATCAATTTTTTTGCCAAAGTAAGATCAGTTTTCACATCTATTTTAACAATCTCATACTTAAGTTATTCAAAAAGATTTAGATGGTAATTAAAAATAAGAAAACACAACAATTCTAAACCCCTGAACGGTAACACTCAAATGTTCTCACTTTACAGCTTATTATCACCAGCACATAACTAACAGGAGCCATTTCACTAAATGTGGTGATGCATACCCAAGCACATCTGCAGAGATGAGAGCTTAATGCTAACTTTCAAACTTTCTCTTAAATATTTCAAACATGCATTAGCTTTGACTGTCTTCTCACGTAGTAAAAGAAAGGCCAGTATCAATCTGAGCCTTCACATTGGATACATTTTATGAACTAATTAAATGTTGATATATAATTTATGGATTAACCTCATAACTGCATAAAGTGGTTCAAATCAGCCCCAACTTTACTCACTGCTGTTTTTTTGTTTCTTCAGTAAACCTTTCACTCCAACGAAGACACGATCGACACTGTGTGACTACGGCTATATGTTCTGCTCAAAAGGTTTTGAAAGACATTTAATGCTGATCCTAGAGGGTGATATTGGCTAAAATAAACCCGATCAAATATTTATTTATAGATATTTGACCTTGGCTCTGTGTTTCCTCTAACTCAGTCTGCCTCTGCTACAGCACTTCTGTCTTTCACAGCCTGGCTCAACAAAGCATTCTGCTACAAAGTGGAGTGAAAACTGAAAACAGAGAATATGAATGTGAACAGTAATTTGGGAAACAATTTCAGACATTGAGGTTGGCAATTGTACTTTAACTGTAGTGAGTAAGTTAGTAATACCTGTATGCAGCCTATATAACGTGTATTCTGCAACATCGCTGTACGACTGCAAGTAAGGTGACTGATAATGGCTATATACACTTCCAGTATTTGAATCGAGTAGCTCCTGACAAAGGTAGTGTGTTCAGTTAAGTTGTTTAGTGCCGATATTTTAAAGTATTTCAGCAGTATTTAGTCAACATTACCTACCGGTGAATCAGACTCTGGCAGATACTGAGGGACTCAGATCAGGGTTAGGGCCAAAAAAACTGACTGAAAGAAAAGCTCACATTTGCTAACCTGTTACTTCAGGATCTCTTCACAATGACTTCTAGTCAGAGCTCTGTATGACATTTCTCACATTTCCTGCAAAGTCACACAAGAACTGTTCACAGTTAGGAGAGATTATGCATAAATACTAACCCAACATTATGTCACAGAAAGTTCCAAGTAGCAGTTTAACCTGAGAAAGCAGTCAGAGAAACATGTAATCTCGGTTGCAATTGTTGTTCATTTCTTCTTGATTTTGGACAGACATGTGACTGTTTAGTTTGTGGTTTAGAAAATGTTATTGTGGGGACAAAAGCCTAAAATATGCTCAAAAGAGTTTCTGCCAAAAATGAGTTAAAATATTATCATGTCAAAATCAAGTAAACAAAATATCTACTGTAAAAACACTGTTTTCACTTTTATAATGTATCTCATTTGGGATGCACAACAAATCCATAATGCGGTTTTGTTCCTATAAAAAAAAACTTCACTGCCTCCTCTATGTCCTTTTACAGTAGTTTCTCTGCTCAGTGAACCTTTATGGAGATAAGTCACCCTTTCACATTATTTACACTGTTTTCTTTCCATGATAAATAGGGACAATATGCACCCCTTTGCAAAAACAGTGCAGCGTACATCATTAAATAAACATATGAAAAATAAGTGATTTTGGTAAAAACAGAACACAGCTGTAAAATAAGTCAATTTGAAAATGATGTGTTTAAAAAAAGAAAAGGCATAGGAACCACATGTGGGTGCATGGTGTTGCTAAGTTACTATATTTGCTAGGAGCACTTAGAAGTAGAACAATTTTGAGCTGATGAAAACAAAATTGTATCACTTTGGTGGAAGAATACAAAGACCACTTTTAGATCGGTCTAAATCATACGTCTGACATTTTCTACACTGTGCATCATTTGTACAAACAAGCTTTGAGGAATTTTAGCAGATACTATGGAGTGCGTGTGTGAGTGATACCACAATGCACCAGGCCGTCATCACTGATATTGATAATGAAAGTGATACTGTTAAGTGTAACTGATATGCTATAAGGATGATTAATTAGGTGTAAAGCTAAAAATCTGGTGAAAGCTTTATTAGTAGGTTGGTTGTAGTGTTAATTTTTTTTAGTAGTAATTGTTTTTTAAAATGTAAAACATACTGTGTTTTCTAAATATGTATATACAGTTTGTGGTTGTATCACTTGAGGAAACAACAGCGCTAGAAAGGATGTGGTTGGTTCTACACATGGTTGATACAATTCAAATCAATTCAATTCAGTTTTATCAAATCACAACAAAAGTCATCTCAAGGCACTTTATGTTTAAGGTCTTACAATACAACTAAATAATAAGGAAAACCCAACAAATCCCAACAAATTACAAACATGCAAATATTAAGAAGACACTAACGGAGCTAAAAATCATAGTGTAGTTGGGCCTACAGAAGGAGCCAAAGTTACATTATATCGACAACACATACATATATTCCCATTTATTACAAGCTGCAGTGTTACTGTCACCAAAGTGCACAAAGAAGGAAAAGCTCTAACAGCATCACATTCCTTTTGATAACCATACACATGGGCACATGCAGAAACAGCATTTAACTCATATATTGTGGGTAGACTACAGTTTTCTGCAGCTGCAGTAGGTAGAACCCCTTGTTTTATTATAACTTCTGTCTCTTTTGGAGACATCGATAAAATAATTTGCCTACTAAGCATTTGTTCTTGGATAATTGCAGACCCATTTTCTGACTTAGGCCACTATCAAAGTGACATGCAGACATGAAAACATTAAATATTTGTATGTGTCTGCTGTGGGAAATGACTAAAATGTCAAATGTCACATGTTTAAATATTGTTAGATTTGAGGAATCAGTAATAAGAAAAAAGTGAGAGCCCAAAGGATTAATTATTGTTTAAGAGGCACCTTTTTTAACTTGGGAAAGGGACAAGGGCTTGAGCCCCCAGAGTTCCGTTAATAAGTCAAATTATAAGTTTAGTTAAATTTGTCATTTCTATATCCAGTTGAATAGATGATGAAGTAAGATGTGCAGCATAGGATTGTACATGGGTCTAAGCTGAATCGGGCATCTTCACCAGTTTTAGCTGTAGTAATGAAGCCATTAGACTCCACAGCTACACACCCTGTAAAAACTACAATCTGCTGGATGCAATGATTCATTTTGAAAATGTTGCATTCACACAAATTCATCCTCTGGTAGTCAAATTCAAACTATGAGTTAATCTGTATACACAACAGTACATGGGTAAAGTGCATGTATGCTTGGCACATGTATGGCTGTGTACACAAACACATACATGTCCACACACACATACACACACTGCTGCCCCTTGATACCAGTTAGAGAGACAATGACTGTGGCTGTTGCTTTTCCTGCCAGCTGGAGAGTGCTGATGGAGTGTGATTGTATGCAAGGAAGTGCATTTTCTGCCTGTGCGTGTGTATGTGTGAGAGAGAGAGAGAGAGAGAGAGATAGCTATTCTGTAGTGGGTTGGGGAGGATCATCACGGAGGAGCAGAGAAGAGATTTGGAGGAGGAGGGTTGCACACCTGGCATTCACCACAGATGGGCATAATCATCTTTCTCACTACCCCCACCCATCCCCCATCACAACACACACACACACACACACACACTCTCATGTCCCCTCATCCAGTCTGAGGAATTCACACATACACGCACACACACACAAACACCGTTAAATGAGTCAACTGGCTCTGTTTTGAACAGCAGCTAATGTCAGAGTTAGATTGTCTGAATTGGTCTTGGTGATAAAAGCATCTCTCATCCGTTAGTCAGAAACTCTCATGTTGCATTTGTTTCTCATACAATGACAGAAATCTCTACATGCTATCAGTGGCAAAATTTTTATGGTTTTTATGGCATACTGACTTGTAATAATGCATATGTCATCTCTGCCATCGCCACCGTACCTGAATCATCTGTCAGTGAACTATGTAACTTATCCTGACAACATCTGGTAAGAACTAAGTGATGCTTTACGGCATCGCATCAGACACAGCTAGCTCGACTTGTCATGGCCGAGAAAACAGATCTTAACACTTCAGCCAACAAAGCGTTCTGTTGTGTCTTAAAGTAAATATCGAAATGTGCAAGACTCAAACTAGTTAATCTTTTAATCAGGTTGGTTTTTCTGCAGTAAGTGGTGGTAAAAAACAAGGAGTATTACTCATAGTAACATAGTAACTAGTAACTTAGCCACTAGTAAGTTTTTCAGATTCAAAGATGCTGCTTAAACGGAGCCTGCATCTGTACAGTTCACAGTTCACACAGACCAAAGCAGAATTTCAGTGCGGTCTGAGAAGTCCAGCTGGAGCTGGACTGTGTGTGTTTAAAAGCACAGCAGCTGAAATACAGTGTTCGTCGTACAAAGTATTCACACTTACATTACATAGTGGCATTGCAGAAAAAGTTTTTCTCCACTTGAGGCTGTGTCACTTTGCTGCAACACCATGAGGGGCTGGATCCAACAGCTTCATATTAACTCTCCTATTAAAATCAATTTCATGAAGGACTTCAATGTGCTGCAGCTATTACTGTTGGAGAGCTGCATGCAGTCACCAGGGCTGATGTTAAGCTAACAGGTAATGGTCAGTAAATACCCAAAAGGGCGTGGCACAAGCAAACATCAAAGAATTAAAGGCGACTAACACTGACTGACTGGTGCGGATGAAGGTGATGCAACGCAAAGCAACAAAGTGGCACTAAACCATGAATCTGTACACCAGCAGGTGGCGGTAGTCTGTGTAGGATTAAACATTCTTGAGGGTATTTGGCGAGCTGAGAAGACGCATGTTTCATTTTCAGTCCCTCTACCACCACCTTGTCTGAGGGGAAACCTGCCATTTCCAAGCAACAGAAGTGGGACATGGCCAGCAGGCTTTGATGTTTATTTTAGCAGGCTGCCCCCCTTCTTGGCCTTCTTTTGTGTCCGTCCAGGTACAACAGCCATACCCCCCACCCCGAAAACATCCTTCCTGGGGTGTTTTTTGTGTTTGAGCCCTGGTCAGGGCATGTCCTAAGTACAGCCTTTACCCTCCAACATCCCTCACTCCAGCTCTTATCGTTCCTCCCTCCTGAGCTGCATGCCTCCTCTCTCACTCTCATCTTCTCCATCTCAGCTACGCATGGACATCACACACACACACACACACACACACACACACACACACACACACACAGTCGGGCTTGTGTGTTTTCCTGACCAGTCAACTCTCAGACATCAAGGAAAGTCAGAACATTGCTCTTCTGCACAACCAGATCACCGCCTGTGACTCTATACTGG
>OMLM01020591.1:14211-31567 GCA_900302695.1 Helostoma temminkii | reverse complement strand
AAAACTGTATTTCTGAGATGGGAATTGAAAAGTTGAATACCTGAGCAATTATTCGGTGCATTGTTTTAGTTTTTCCACGAAATGCTATGAATGGCATAAGTGCTTTGGATAGTGTGCAGATTATCATTTCTTTCATTGTACACCAGAAACATGCTGCCTGATTAATCTCAGCCTGACTAAATGTGAGACGTGAGGAGGTAAAGTGCCACAGAGATCAGGTCTGACGACTATGTGGGCAATATAACTTAAACAATAATCAGCCGGACGACCAACATGCGTTAACATTCACTGGGACATTGTTTCTGTCCTGTCACACAAACGTGCAGTAGTTGACAACTTTTTGTTTTGTTTTGTTTGAATGGCAGACATTGACCAATAGGCGGGGGAGAACGTTCTTGCGTAGTTTGAAGTGCCCAATTTTGATACACTTGGATTTTTCTCTGTGTGAAAAGAAACCAAACCAATAGGAAAATGTTCCAAGTTTATAAACTCATCTACTGACTGAACCAAAGTTAATGCACTAAGATGTGAAAACACCCTAAAAGGAAACCTCAGCAAGTCTGTATTAGGTGTATAGTGTATTTTGACTGCAATTGTATGCTGAACCTCAACCCCATGAGCACCTATTGTACAATCATATCTTACCAACAGCAACTATACACAGCAGGCCTGTCGACATTTAGATTAGCACCCCAAAATGCTGACCATTTTTCCCCAGAACCAAGCAAAAGTAATTGATTACAGCAGAGTGTTTTCATGATACGATCCCTGGGCTGGATGCAGCCCACTCACAAGTCCCATCTGGCTTAAAAAAAAATAATGAAAATGTCGAAAACATTTTCCCACTGAAATTAATTCTGTGACTTTTATTATAAAGCAGAAGATTGTTGAACACAAGTGTAAGTTTGTAAACCTAAAACTGATGGTTGTGGTTCCCAGAGCTTCTAAATGTAGAATGGGAGGCAGAGCCTTTAGCCATCAAGCTCCTCTCCTGTGGAACCAGTTCCCAGTTCAGATTTGGGAAGCAGACACTGTTGTACTTTTAAGACTAGGCTTAAAACTTCACTTTTTGATAAAGCTTATAGTTAGAGCTGGTCCAGATGACTCTAAACCATCTCTTAATTGTGCTGCTATAGATTTAGACTGCTGGGGGACCTCCCTTCCATCTATTTCCATTGTTTGTTTTTAACTTGTAATTTGTGTCTTCTCTCTCCCGCTGTTGTGCTTCTCCCTCTGTCTGTCTCTTTCTTTCTTCTTTCTCCCTCTCTCACTGTCTTTTTCTGCAAGGATTCACAGCCATGGAGCTGTGTGTTCCCGATCTACAGTTGCTGGCCCATGAAACCTGCCAAGTGTTTTGTTGTTGCAATTGTTTTGTGGCCTGTTGCTCTCCCCCCAACCGGTCAAGGCAGATGGGCGTCCACCCTGAGCCTATTTCTGCTGGGGGTTTCTTCCTTTCTTAAAAAGGGAGGTTTTCCTCTCCACTGTTGCCTAGTGCTTGCTCAAGGGGGATTTTGGGGGTTTTCTTAAATTTAATTAAACTGAATTGTGCAAACTTGCCTAAATATCGAAATATACACATTTAAAAATCTGGTATAATTGGGCAGCCTACTGTTAACCACCCAATTACATTATTTTGTATCTTACTGGTACACATTTCTATTTTGAATGATACAATAATATCCATTTAATATAACAATGTTCAAAGTCTGAATGGGGCCTAAGATCCTGTAACAAAGTTTTGTTAGTAGTTCAAGGCTAAACCAGTATTTGGATTCAGTCCAGGAGACCAGACAGTTTGGCTCAGTGTCCTCTCTTGAAAATGCACCTTTATGTAAAGTTATTATTAGTATTATTCAATTCTTCACACTTTCTTAGTTTAAACCTTAAAACCTGCAAACATTTGCTAATATGCAGGTGCAACAGTGTTTTTAGGCACTTTGTTGTTGCTGAAATGCATCAGGTGAATTGCCTCAGTCTTTTAGTGTTGTACCATCATGTACTTGAAAAGTTTAAAAGCAAATTGTTTCTTTTTTACCGAATTCACTGAGCTTATATTATTTCAATTAGTCTTGCAGCTAAATCTAAATCTAAAGTCTGCCAATGATTCTCATCATCTGAGCCAGCAAACTCAGTGATAGCTGGCTACAAATTAAAAATCTACTTTTGTCTACCTCTATCTGAAAGCCCCTGTTGTTTCAAAAGTGTCTCTGAATTCCTGGACTAAAACTGTCCACGAGGCTACAGTGCAGCTGAGTAGCTCCACATAACAGTATCACAATGAGCAACACGGATCAAATGTGTCATTTAGCCGCTGCTCTTATTAGGTCCTGGTTGTTTTCAGTCATCACCTGCTGTGCAACGAATCCCAGAGAATGAGAGTGGGGGGGAACCTAGTGTGTGCTATAACCATCAGCTCTGTGTGTGTGTGTGTGTGTGTGTGTGTGTGTGTGTGTGTGTGTTTATACTCTAACCTCACTGTCTTCCTGGGCCAGCTGGGGAACATCAAGAGTGTCTGGGTAGCTGAAGCATGATTGAGACGCTTGTGTCATTCTGAGTAGCTCACACCCCAAGTGCATTGTGGGTAACTCACATCATTCCAAGCACCTTTTAAAAAAAGAAACACCAGCCCCTTTTGAGTTCTCTCTCCCTCTGCTAGACTTAATGGTTTCTATGTTATCAATTAAGAGCTCTCTGTTTTAATGTACCTGCCTCTTCTTTAAATCCCTCTAGCTAATGCTAATGCTAGCCCCATAAGCTACAAGGAATCTCTGTACATTGTCTAGCCTCTCCCAGTAAATCAAACCTTATTACCCCCACCACCCATTTCACTACACTGTTGATTGGTAGTGTCATGACAGGATTAGTTGTTAACAATATTCAGATAAGCTGCTATAAAGTTTTACTCATTTAGCATAACTGCAACAGTTCAAGTGTCACTGAATGATACAAAATGAACACTTGGAAGCAGTGACATCCTGATCAAGTGTTAGATACAACAAATGAGGCCCCGACCAGCTGCTGAAACCTGATATATTGTCTTTGTACAATTTTCAAACAAATATGCGTATTAAATGTTTGCAAATCATTGCATTTAGCATTTATTTACATTTTACACAGTGCCAAACTTTTTTGCAAACAAGGTTATTAATTAATTAAGAGGGGCCAACAGTGGCGCACTATCCCCTCAATCCAAGAGTCAGTAGGCCAAATGTCAAGGTGTCCCTGGTCAAGACACTGAACCCACAAAATATCCACAAAACCCCAGCCACTGAGGTTGCACAAAGTATTGCACTCTGAGTAATGGCCCTGGTAATTGGGGAAGGTTGAGTCAGGAGCAGCACCCAGCATAAAACCAGAGCCAAACCAAGGTGTGGACCCCACACAGTGGTGACCCCACAGCGTAAGCTAATATCAATGAAACTTATAAGCGAGTGAATGTGACCTCTTAAATTAGACATGGCAAGATCCTCTGAAATGAAGATGTATCTCTGTTCACTTTGCTTCATTGTCTTGAACAACCTTAGTTCACACAAGGCTGTACAGCAGTGTTACAGAGTGGTGAGTCATCTCTCACAAACAATCCTTGGCTATGTTCAGGCAGATCATCTACATGTTCTCATGGATTAATATTCACAACAACAGACAGCTGCTGGCAACATGCATCATTACATCTAGCAATGGTACAAAGATTACAGACTGTTTTGTACAGTGACATTTGCTAATTATAAATAGCCTCATAGTTTAGAGCATTTTGCCAACCTCTGTGTCTGACCCATAAATTGTGTAACCTCAGTCACATGCCCAAATTATTTTTAACATTTACACACTCTAATTTTCACTCTCCTGTGTTGTACTGTTGAGCACAGCTGTGAAGGAGAGCAGGGCTACAACACCAGCAGGTTGTGATAGACAAAATGCATTAGTAAAGAAAGCATCAAACACCAATCCTTTGGTCTGGACATCTCTACTCATAAATAAGCATTTCATATAGATCTGCAGAGATCAAGAAGCAGAATGTATTCAACGATACAGATGAATTAGAAGGGATTAAACAAAAAATTATATGACATTGCGGCAAACTTGCCACTTGCCACAGTGGTACATGATCAGCTTAGGGTCAGGACCTTGTTGGTTGCCATGACATGGCACTAACTGTGACCACAGTCATTACCTGTGATCAACTTTAGTGCTGTAATTTTGCACATGCACAAGTCAATTAACAATATAAATTTATGCGTATTACTCATTTTCAGCCTAAGAATCATATAGTATCATTTGAGAGAAATGCAGAGCATCTTCAAGGGGCTCTTCGCTTCCATGTAAACTATTCCCTCCTACCATTCTGTTCCTATCAGGAACTATCTATGTCAACAGATCCTACTCTATCCTACATCTCCTCGTGTCAGAGGCTATCTGTGTCAACGCCTCCTTCCCACCTCATCTACCCCAGCTAATAGGCCTGTCAGCGCTGTGACATCGCAGGGTCGAACCATGTGACGACACTGGACGTCAGAACCATTACCTATTAGCGAGCGTGACGTGACTGTAATGTCAGCAATGTGATATGCCTGATTCACTCACTTACACGCTGACCATGATATCATATTAGCCGAGAGGTCAGGGAGAAGTGACCCTAATGAATACCAATAGAGTATGTTGAATGGCACATGGGTTTTTGTGTCAGTTGCTTAGTTTGGAAATCTGTGGTAAAAAATCTGACATCTTCTGCAGGCACCACAGACACAGCAAGGTCAGGGTGAGCTACAACAAATGGGTGAAGAGTCAGGAACAGGATGATTAATTAGTTAACAATTTATATTAATGTTCATTGAAAGACCTCCACTTAGAGCGCAATTAATTCTAATTAAAAGATTGGCTACGGTTATGTCGTCGAGTACAGAAAAAAAAAACCTAACAATATAATCAAGCTAATTAAATGGGGGTGGTCTGAAACACCCCGCAGTTATCAAGAACCGATGATGCCTGAAAATGAAGTGAAGTTGATCCATGTGTTTATGCACAAACACATAAAACAGCTTGTTTTACAAACAGTTTCTCGATTCATTACACATGCACAGGAGATTACATGGTAAGAAAAAGCAGACGATCAAACCTTAAATAGTGTGAATATTTCTGCAGGTTCGTATCACTTTCAGACATTTTTTTCCATCCTTATTCATATCTCTGCCTTCCTTGTTTTGTTTAAGTTTTAAATCTCCCATAAGACAGCGGGAGATTGACGTTTGTTCAGCAGAGTTCACAGTGTGAGGAGCTGGTGTGATGCACTGAGCCCACCCAAAACTGTCAAGCCCGACAAACTGAGCGTCTCGTTGTTGATGCAAGCGGAGATATCGCTAAGCATGTCACTGCAAATGGCCCACATCCTCTGTGTATGTGTGTGTGTGTGTGTGATAAGGCCACTCACCTCCACATGACCTGATCTCCCCTTCTACTGTTTCCTCTCTCTTAACTCCCTCATCTTACATCCCCATTTTTTCGGCACTTTAATTCAATGTGCCCTCACTTCCTCCCGGCTCCACAGCTGCTCCTGTTGCACACACACTTGCATGCAAATGTTGAAACAGAGGAAAACTCCCAGATAAGACTCCCTGTGCCAATCACCCTTCGCTACTTTTACTTGCTGTGACAACCTTCTGTCCATCAGCTGCCACAATTGTCGCTGTGCCGTCTCCTTATTTCTGATGGCGTTCGGTGTCACACACCAGCTTTAGCTTGTCGCGTTCCATCTGTCAGTCAGCCTGTCACTTCTCTGTGGCCTTGCTTTCAATCAGCCCTGTCAGTCAGCTTGTCCCCGAGCAGTCTTTTGGTCTCCCTTGTCTGTTAAATGCCAATTTAATTTGTTCATCAGTTCGTGAGTCCTTTTGGCGTTTTCCTCTCAGTATCATGGGACCTATGTGAAAACAACTACGGTCTTACAAAGAAGAGCTTCCAGGTAGCATAGAGCCAGGCGGCACTGACTGACGTCCCATGATTGAACCTGTTCAGCACTGACGGATCCCAGTCTACCTTGATCTCATTGCTGGTTTGGGAAATGATGGAAGTGAGCGGGAAAGTCAACTTCATTCTCTTTCTCTCTCTCTCTCTCTCAGTCTCTTTTTTAATCTAACTTTGCATGTCAAAACGTCAATTCCACACCGAGGGGATGTGACAAGCTCGCGGGCCCAGGGGGGACGGCTCCAAATAGAGGGCCCTGGTGCAAATTGATTTAGATTTTCCTCCAAATCAGTCAAAGAGTTTAGCTTTAATGCGAGCTGATCAGAGAACCACTTGGAGCACGACAGGACGGGGGAGAGCGGGACAGTAACTGTGGAGATTAGCCCTGTCACTCCGGAGATCAGTGCCCGTCACTGTTGCTCACACACAGGGGCACACACAAACCCACACTAAGCATTCTGGATTGATCAAAAATGCACACATGCAGCAGCACGCATGGAGTATTTAATCAGTAAAACTTATGGCACATACTCACAATGATACACACGAATGAGCTGAAGTTCACACACTTTCTCTTCTCATCACTGTATCTGTCAGCTTGTGTAATGCAGACAACAAGGCTATAACACAGTTTGTAAAACTCCTGCTGGAGGTTTTATATAACGCCACCGCAAACTGCAGAAGATCACACACACAATTGTTTTTTTGTTTATTATTTATTGTTTAAATGACAGAAGTGTAGCTCTGCTGCTGTATGATTTTTATCTTGGATAAAAACACATGTTCATGCCTTATTTAATTTAACTGCAAGAGTGTTCTGAATAATTACATTAAATAAAGCATTAAAATGTGTATTAATAACAAGTTTGTTCAGAGTGGGCGGAACTACTCGGGTCCAGGTGCCTTTTTAAGTGGAGCCTATGTGGATTTTCTCTGGGAACTCTGGAGATCTGGGCTTGAAAGACAGTAGGGAAGACAATATGAAGCAGTGCATATTATGGTGGCGTCCTTGTAATCCTGAAGGTTAACATGCAGAGAGTAACAAGGTCAGAGTTTTGTCTCAGTTCAGGAAACAGCTTATTAGAATAATCTTCAAATCCACAATCCAACATCCACTATCCACAGGCAAGGTCTAAAAAAACAGGTAACAGATCAGTTAACAGAATCAGCAGAACTTACTGGTTCTGACGGGCTAGACAGGTTCTTTTTATGGCAGGTGTAACATGGAATTTTATTATGTTATTAATATGCATTATTACTGATGTTTATTCTTCACAATAGGCTCTTGCTACATCCAACATGTAAACTGGGGCTTGGCAATAAAAGCTGTTTCAAAAATCATTGCTATAATAAGCCTACTGATGTCAATGAGAAACTGATGAGTCATTTTTAAACAATAAACACACACGCTGTTAGAAAAGCAAAAACAATCTAAAATGAGTAGAAACATCCTCACAAGACAATTCCTCTCTCAAACCCTCTCCTTCACAGTCAGCCTCTACAGTGAAGCAAGCTGCTGCAGTATGTGAGTAAAATTTGGAGGTTTGTGAATGACAGTGATACTATCTGATATATACAGAACCATCATTAGCAAGAGGCCATGTACTAAATCTCCAGCTAGCAGCAAGAGCTGACGCTGTATGTAGTAGTTAAAATCACATACTGTAAGTGGCTGGTGGCAGATTTCACTAATGAACATTGAAACTTGCTGGTTAAACTGCCTCTGTAGTCACCCACTGCACAACTGCAGTAGTAGCTCCAGTAAATCTAATCAAGTGGATCTTCACATCTTAACCTCTGAGGATCCTTTCCAAGTCACATTCTCCCAGTTACTGATTTGATGCACATGAATGTATAACATTCATACAAGCATGTAGCTTACATTCAAGTAGCTCCTGAAACAAAGTTTCTTCAGACTAAGTAAGATACATCTCAGTAGTCAGATACATTAGTATTTACTGTAGGAAAAGAGTCTGCATGTATTAATATTAAAAGGGCAGATACAATTTATTTATTCATTTGTTTGTTTTTTATCTCTTTAAATACTATAGAACTAAATGCATGTATTTTTAAAATATCAAATTTTGTTGAACTTTGCTTGGGACTTGCACTAACACATACTACACATATGATCTATCAGCTTAATTAGTCAATAGCTACAGAAATATCACCTAACTCTACAGGTGTCAGCAGCCATCACAAACAGCTGAGTCCTTAGGGGACAATGTGTCTGTCAGTTACTTGCACTTGTTTAAATCAAGCTTCGTCACACAGCACTCAGATTTAACACTATTTACAGTTGCGATGTGCAGCATGCAAGTGCAGTTCAGTAAGGATGGCAGTTAGTCTGCTACCATTTAAAATCTGGGTTTCTGGGCAAGATGAAAGCTTGTCACTGATGAACTTCAGAGGGCATGCGTAGTATTTCCTAGAGTCGGTAAAAGCTAGTGAGTAACTAGTAAGTCTGGCCTTGTCACTTTAGTTTTCTTCTTGTTTTAATTTGGTGCATCAGTAAAATATCTTAAACTTAGTGGAGATTTTGTCTTTGTTCTTTTGTAAGCAATTAAATTATAATGGAAAAGTTCATGGTTGTCTGATTTCATAAACAGAGCTAATAACTAAGACCATTAGAACTGCACTTCCTGTTTTATACAACAAAGCAAATATTTTCAGTTGTCACACAATATGAAAGCACCTCTAGAAAAAAAAGGGCAACTATTAATTACCTTTCTACTGAATGCTTCATACGTTGTAGAAGCTGTGCAATCAGTCGCCGCACACCATCACACTGTAGCTCAGGAAGTGTAGCACTGGCCATGGGGATGGACAAGATGCCCCCGGCCTCACCGCTCGCTACATCTCCCTGCACCAATGTCTGCTCATTTGCAAGAGCTTGATGGCCTTGAACTCTGAGTGGATGGGAAGTGACAGCATCAAAGCCTGAGCTGAGCCAGTCAAACTTCACAGCCCCTCCTGTCAGCAATAAAATCCCATGGGGGTGGCAAGGAAAGAGAGAGAGAGAGAAGGAGAGAGTGCTAGAGACAAAGGAAAACTTTTGAGGGAGGCAACACAGCTCAGCCCATCATTGTAGTTCACCGACCAACCCATTCCCATTACCACAGACCATGTCAGCTTAGAGGTGTTCAGACCCTAAGAGGTAAAAAGCTTCTTGCATGGCAGTAACATTGCTCTTTGAATATATGCATACATATCTGTGCATATTTACAACCATATATTTCTTACTCCTAACCCTGATCTCACATTCATGCCAGTTTAAGTCCTGATATGTTTTTTTATAGACTTTAAAAGGGTGGAGTGATGATCAAAGGCCTGCTTCCCATGAGGTCAGCACTTTCCTCCAGCGCCAGGGATGGGCTTTAAGGTGCCTTGTAATGTGCAAGGAAACGGGACCAAATAGATTGATACACAGGTTTTGACATGCTATTTGAGTGCGCAGGCCTGCTGTAATTGGCCACGTCATCATGCATTAAATTAACAATATATAGAGAAGTGCCCTGAGACGAGTGTCTCGGCCCTTTCCGTCAGCCATCAGCGCAAAGTGCATGTGACAGGCCTCTCTAAGAGGAAGAAGATGAAGGAATGGAGGGGGGGCAACCGACTCTCTTTCTCTACTCTCTTGCTTTCGTTTGAGTCATCTAGAGGCCATCCAGCCAGCAGGGACTTATTCACACCTGGTATGCTCGGAAGAATGTGCTTAACTAACTGGCAGTATAGAAAACCAGAGGTGCTTTTAATGTTGAAGAACTATTTAAATGACAAGCCCAGAATTCAAATGCCAATCATTTTGAATGTGTACTCACCTCTGCTTGTCTGTGTAGAATGCAGAGCCTATGGACAACCCTGTCATTGTGATGATCTAAGTCAGACATTAGGCACAGTACCTTGTACTGTATCGCCTGAGCAACAGAGGTGGTAAGTAACTAAGTACCTTCACCCAAGTACTGTTTCTAAGTACAGCGTTGAGGTACTTGCACTTCCCTTGAGTATTTCCCTTATATTTTTATTTGTGATGTGTAAAATGTTTTAAAATGAATTAAATTATTGTACATTGTCTTAAAAGTACTGATCAGGAAGATTTTCAAACCAGTCTATAACTTTAATGCTATTTTAGCCTTTATTTGAGAATTAACAGTGAAGGGGCACTCTGGAAGCTTGTGGAGACAGGAGGTGTGGGATATGCAACAAAGGCCCTCATCTGGACTTGAATGGGGATTCTGTGATTATGTGTTATGAACTGTAACCATTGTGGCTACCACGGTGCTCCACATTCTAGAAAAGCTGCAAAGTTATCCACATCCTGCAGGCCTAGGGAGCCGCAGTATCCTTTCAGCCAACTGTGCTGTGTAATCCTTCTGAATTTCACTGCTCTATAGCAGAGGGCAGAGACAGGAGCGGAGCTGATACAGTGTCTGCCGGAGTCCTGCTAATTCACAGATGAGCGCCAGCTGAGCACACAGACTGTAAAGGTTCTGCCAACTGAACGGAAGTGACGTGCAATGAAACAACCAGGATGTTGTGCCTGTCTCTCTATAACTGCCTGTGTGTATTTATCTCTTTAACAAGAATGCACCATGTCTGTCTCCTGCCTCCCTCTCTCTGCTTTGGATCACCTTGGCCTACACGCCCCCTCTCTCACAGGCTGCTATGGAGGAAAGTCCCAGTGATTTCTGGTGTAGTCAGTCCTAACAGATACTCTCACAAGCACCAGGGTTATTTTGTACACTTTCATTTACCTAAAGCAACAATATGCAACTTTACTTAGTATTAGCATAAGATGTAAAATATTTAAGGTTGTTTTATTATGTTTTTACACACACACACACACACACACACACACACACACACACACACACAGAATTATGAAGTTTCACACAACTGTAAATAGGCAAATGTCTTTTTTAATAATAATAATAATTATTGTTATTCATTTTATTTATAAAGCACTCTACATTTGTGGGCAAATCTCAAAAAGGGGGCCACCTTTTTGCCTTCTTGGAGGGTTTCTGTGTAAAAAGGATTTCTGACAGTTTTGCAAAGGCATACTTCTGTGCTTTTGTACATCAAGTACATTTTAGAGCATACAGTGTTTACGGTTTTTAGGTAACCTCTTGCAAAAATATCGTATTCTAAAATTTAATGGTTAAATATATCCTTTTCAATACATACCAAACACTGAGGTAATTAAAATAAAATAAAATTTTACTAGTCAATCCATGGCAGCAGAATGGGGAAAAGGTATGATGTTTATTTATTAACTTTAGTTAATCAAAATACTTTTACTTGTTTTACTTTTTGCTTAGTTATTTTGAAGTCAGCTTTGAAATGATTCATATTTTAGATGATCAGGACTGGGAAGGAGAAGCTGCGTTGTGAACCATCAAGGGGAAACCACTGTACCAGCTTTGGATCTACCAGTCGCACCACATACAAGAAAACACGCATGTGTTTGGGACAAAATCATGAACGGATCAGACACCCCAATGTGGTTCTGATGTTGTGGTGGACCGGGGTCAACATGAGCACTCTAACCACTTGCGGCTGCACAGCCACATGCACAGCGCACCACAATGCACTGTGTGTTCAGACACCTGTCAGTTGGCCAGCATTGAAAAAGCATCACACATTTTCTAGCGTGTTCAAAGCCAAAGCTTCCATGTTAGCTACAGACACTCCTAGCTACTGAGATTTTCAGCAGGCCCTCACACTAATCAGTGACAACGTGTAGAGCTTCTCAGCATGGGCAGCTTTTAATGACACGCTGATGTGTCAAACAAGGCTTTAGTCCGAAGAGAAGAATAGAAATTCTATCATTAGCTGCTATGGAAATTAAGAGTTGGACTTTTTTGAGGTATGTGCAAATGGCGCCCAGATTAGTTTGCACTCGTGAAGAAATGATTAAAAAGTCTCACCTTGAGCTCTGTGTCTCCTAAGACCTGCTACTTTATGTGAATGGCACGTGTGTGTGCGTGTCCATTCCATGTGTGCGCACATATGCCCACGTGAATGTGCGTGTATGTGTGAGTGTGATGGAAACACTGACTCCTCTAATCTTTAAATTACCTCTGAAAAAGAGAGCACTGACCTTTACACAGAAGTTATATAAAGTTCAATTTAACAAGCCTTTCCTCTCTATGATTTATTAACCTGAAATCTGAAGTGGAGCCCATTTCTTTACTGCTGTGCCACTTGGTTTGTTGCAAGAAGTCATTGGTAGAGAGAGAAAAGTATCACCTGAGGAGAATTTCAAGAGTTTGCGCCTCTTTCCAAGTGTGTGCTACACACTGCCTTTCTGTTTTGTCTCAGCTATTCCTCCCGATGAACATTAAAGTTTATATATTAGCTCAAGCAGCAGCTCAAAAATGACCCAGGCATTGAAAAGCAATCATGAAAAGTGAGTCATGCTTGTGTCAGTTCATTCCTCCCTCTTTGGTCACTCTTTACTCACTCCACTCTCGTTTGAGAAATGAGAAATAAAAAAAACCCAAAGTCCTCCTTCATCCTTCTTGCTGTGCAGCTTGAGCTAAAAAAGGTAGGTTTATTTTCTTCAAGACGGGAAGAAAGGAGGGGCAGTTGTAGAATCAAGTGTGAGGGAGCGAGACAGACTGAAAGGGACAGAGGTAAACAATTGAGATGAGAGGGTGAATGACAAAGTGAGAGAGAGAGATGGAGGGAAAAAAAAAGCTTGGATGGGAGGAGGGAGATCTCCACAGAGCGGAGCAAGGCGGTGTTTGAAGCAGGAAGCTGGCTAGACAACAGAGGCAGCTTTATTCCATAGACACAATGAGCGAGCACCACAATGGAAGTCATGTCGAGAGCAGGCCTGCGCTACACTGAGCCACACACACAGGATTAAAGCGAGAACACATTTAAAGATCCACCCCATGAAAGGAAAGGGAGGGGATATATCTTACACACAAACACCATCAGAGAAAGAGAAGGGGGAGACAAAAAAGAACACAACATGTTATTTGGCGTGCTTCTTTTGATGAAGACATTTTGTGAATAGTGGAATGTTTGCACACCCTTTCATAATAGCTGTAGGTGCTTAGTGTCTGCCAAGCACCTTTTTTATGCCATTTTGAGAGATGATCCCAGCATTAGGGTGAATAGAAGTGTGGGAAACATCACAGGTACAGCTCCGCTTAAACAAAGTTCTCCTCCAAATCCGCTGTTTGTCATTTGGTGAGCTTTTTTTTTTAAATCCTCCCTTCCCTCCGTTTTTACCTGGGCCCTTGTAGCCGCTCTCCTGTTCTGTGTGTCTAAAGCTGCTGAGGCACAATTTGCATAGAAAAGCTGTTTGCATATCAAACAGTTGGGATCCACAGCTCACATCATCTTTCATTGATTTACAGGGAGATGCATGTTGCGCTGACACGCTGAAGTGCGTGTCCCCTTTACCTCCATCTGCCCTTTGTGGGCAAATCTTAAACGATCGCTGGCGGCCATGGTGGGAGTGCAACAACGCTGGTGTAGCAATGTGTTATCGCGTGCATATTCTGCTTTTGTGTGATTACAAGGTGAATGTGTGAATACACAACAGTGGACCTTCACTCATACACACACATACACAGTCCCAGCCAGCCCTCCTCTTGACAGTGTGCATTGCGGCTGCTAATAAGGGTATTCGTCACGCCAGCAGCTCGCCGTGACAGCGCTCTCTGATCGGTTGCCTCACAATTGTCCCTCAAATATGAACTTATCATTTAATTACACTCTGGGAGGCACCTGATTGCCTTGTCAAGATGCAGGTTAGTTAAGAGGAGAGCGATCTCGGCTGGAGACGACCTCTCTGTCCCAGCAAACGCTAGGCTCATCACAGGACCATCCAAACCTCACATCACCACCTGAAATGAGATCTCATTTCTCCACCTCCTCTCCTTCTCCTTTTAATCACGCAGGTTTTGAATGCTTCGCCCTTTCAGTAAGCTTTATTCTGGATAAGCTGCCTTAGGGCGTGACGCAGTTAAGTGTATTTTCCATTGCACTGCTGCAGTTTCATGTCCATTTGTTTTCATTTATGAATGCAGTTTTGTATGAATTCAGTGCGGTTTGCTGGTGGGTAAGTGTCTGTCTGTTTTGCATGCTGAAATCTCATTCCTTTTCTTATCCTAAATTAGTCCAGTGTCTGAGATAATGAAATCACTCACAACATTAGGAAGTAACTTGGCATTCCTTTTTATTTCCTGTGCACTGCTTAACAGTTCTCCTGGGGGAAACCAGCTCTTGCCAATGAAAGTTCCACCCTGGCACAAGCTAAGCCTTCTCAAATGAAGACATATGTCAGTAAGTTAGACAGAGAAAGAGAGAGAGAGAGAGAGACACAGAGAGAAAGATGGGCTGGAGCAAAAAGGCCTGGAGAACTTTCTAATCCTGCACATACCTCTCTGTTAACAAAAAAGGCCTCATAAATTCAACCTTTCCAATGAGACGCAAATGAAATTTGGAGCCTGAAGTTTTGGCCGTTTCTCTCTTGGATGATTGGAATGAATATGGGGTAGTTAAAGTTTAATATCCTATTATGTGTCTGTTTAACTTGCCTGGTTGCCTGGACTGTCAGGAACCTCTGTCTCCCTCTGTTTCTTTGTCTCTCGCTCACAGAGATATGTCAGTATTTTCCAATGCTTATGAATATTTGTAACAACTCAAATAAGGTTTCTGATGTAGAACATTTTGTCTGCTGTGCAAGATTAGTGTAATTTTGGATGACTGAGTGCATGATATGCTGACCAGCTCATCTTGTGTAACTGCAGACAAGCTATTACTATTGAAAATTATGGAAAATATTACAATGTAACAGACGCAATAGTTCCATCAATCCTTTGCTCCTCCTGACCACATGCCGAAGTGTCCTCAGGTAAGACACTGAACCTGAAGTCTTCCATGGCGGTTCTGCCATCTGTGTGTGAGTAGGTGAGTGAAAAGCAATTATCAAAAGTGTTTTGTGTTAGTAAAGTGCCATATACTGCAAGTGCACATCTACTACTACTATTTAATATGTAATAATGTCTGGAGATTTAGGCCAAACATTGTGCGTTCACACATGCAGGATGCTTGGTAAATTTTTCCTATACTTTTGGGTGTTGTGCAGAGAGGACGCACTTGCAATGGAATGCCCACTCGCTTGAGGTAAATTCTTGGGACAATATCTTGCTGTATTTACACATGAGTGCATGGGGAAATTATACAGAGTTTGTACCAGGGGCTCTCAGTGTTCATTGAAAATGTTGCTAAATTTGTTATTGTTAACTTTCCATCATTACATTTACATTCAGTTATTTGGCTGATGCTTTTATTCAAAGTGCTGGCAGGTGACTGCTCTACATGCCAACCCATCATTACTGTCAATTTGCTCAACAGTCTTGTATGTTTACATATTTTCATGTGTGATTCTCCCTGATTTGATTTTGATAGCATATCATGTCCGAAAATTAACTAATGACCAGACGCAGCGAAGTCAACTTAACTTTTATTACTTCTAGTCTGATGTCATTGCGTAACCCTGTTCTGTTGTTTTCGTGTGGTAACAACCACTGATACATGACGTACTTTTGAGTTTTATACGTATTGCAACTTGCTGTTTTGTGGCACACGAAAAATAAATGCCCATATCCCACGCAATGAGATTATCACACCTGACAATAAGGTGCTAGTGAAACCATATGATGACGTCTGATAGTATGGTTAGGGGTGTCGCATTCTTAGGGGAATCTTTTCAGCCCTACCCCTTACCCCTCTCCTTCAAGGGGCAAGGTGTATGGGTAGGGGAAGGGGTAAGATTGAGAAATGGGACTGGGCCTTAGTCTGACGTACCATTCATTCACAAAATACATTCGCTACAAAAACGTAATCTTGTGGCAATTACTCTTCACAGGAAAATGCAATCAGGATTACATTTTAGTTGTATAAGAATGTAATTTTTATGAACTTATTGTATATAATAATGATAAGTAAAATGTTTAAATCAAATATGAAATAAATTAGGGCTTAATATAAAGAGGCTATGTGATGTCTCATGCTGCAGTTATCTGTCTAGCTTTAAAAGCAGATTACCAAATGTACATGAGCATTTTACAGTGCATGTGAGCACATGTTCCTAAGACCTATGTGGCCTGATCTCTTCTAGTAATCTGGTTTCTTGTGTGCGTGTACTGTAAACGCTTTTTTATGCTGACACCAATATGTAGAGCTCCAGCTCCACTTTTTGTAACACTATAAAACTCGTCTGTTAAAACCAGTGAACAGACAAGTAATGAATTGTTGCCATGTGATCATTGCCATGATTCTTCCTCAGACAGGTTACACTGAGATCACCTGCCAAGTAGCATTACTGTCTTCACAGTTATTCTAACAATGTAGTTAATTTTTTTTTTGCTTTACACCCCATGACAAAACCTGGTAATGCGCTGAATGCACCATACACATATTCCACATCGGCATCATATTCTGATGTGACAAGCATGGAGGAGTAATTGATTACATTAATAGCTAATTGCTGGCTCATAATTGGATCTGACTCAATTAAAAAACCTCTGGGTGATAGTAATGAAACGGGGCACTGCGGCTGAGGGGGAGCCTGCGCACTCCCACTTGCTAGTGTGCCACAGGCTGAGAGAGAAAGAGAAGGGTGGTGGAGGTGGTGGTGGGGGTCTTGATACACCTGCAACGCTAAATCATAAGCGCCTCACTAGATAGAGGCCGGCCTGGGAATGCTTTGTGCTGTTTTTGCAATTCCTCAATGCGGATTTATATCTTTTGCTTTGGGAAAGGTTGCAATATTTCACCGGGTGTGCGGCACTGGGAGTGCACACGCGAGGATTTGGTGTGGGGGTTGTGGGAGGACTGGGGTTGCTGAAATACGGTATCAGCATATATTGTAATTTCATTTTGATAAGGCCATGCTTATAGCTTGGTATGGCTCATCTCGAGCAGAGTAAAGTGGGTGTTATTTTACATATTCTCCCAGCTCAGGGACTCTGAGGTGCCATCATTAACAAGGCCGTGCTAAAAGGGGATAGGATCTGCAAATTAGGACAGGTGCTCAGCTAGCGTTGCTAGCACAACACATTGGGATGCTGTGATAACACAAACCTGGCCGGAAGTCAGTTTATTTCCTGAAATGCAGATTTCTCCATGCACAGTTTTTAGTAGGGATTCTCTGCAAATCGGTACACATTAATATTCCTGCATGTGTATCGTGTGTCTTAATCTTTGTGTGTATGTGTGTGTGTGTTTAATATGTCTTTCTACATTTTTTGTAGCTTCTATTCTCTCCGTATGCTTGTGTGTGTGTGTGTGTGTGTGTGTGTGTGTGTGTGTGTGTGTGTTGTGTTCTCTACCTCCGCCGCTCTGTCAAATTTCCTTTCAAAGCTGTCTGATCGGG
>OMLM01020591.1:2023-14191 GCA_900302695.1 Helostoma temminkii | reverse complement strand
AAGCTGTCTGATCGGGTCGGGCCTTGTCAGCCTGTCACCGAGGCCAGCGTTTCATTAGGACTGCCGCTCTCCGTCCGCCCCGCCGAGCACAAGAGCTCAAACACATGCGCAAATTAAATCGACATCCAAACTCACTCACATACACAAAGCAATTTAAATGATATTCATTAGAGCGATGACAAGTCCTGATGAGCCTTTCAGTACTGCAGAGAGGAAGGGAGAGACTGAGAGACAGAGTGAGGGGATAGAGGACTCCTTTTTTTTGTTTTTTCCCCCATCAGCTTTTTGTCAACTGTGTTTCATGGGCACTCAGGCATGGCGCCCATCAACACACCTCAATTTAAATAAAGGAGATAAGAAAATACCCATGATGCAAGGGAATTCTTTGATGCACTCACCTATCCAGGTCACTCCTTCTGCAGTAGTGTCTCTGAGCAGTGAGCTAATGTTTCCTAAAGACTTAATGTACAAGTCTGGTAATATACTTGCCTTCATACCTTCATATTCCATTTATGACATTCAGCCCCTAGCCTAGAGGTTCTTACTGCAGACATAAATATTTTTAAAAGCTGTCATATGTAAAAACTGTTGGTAGCTTATTAAAAAAAAGTTGAGCAGTGCCATGCATGAAGTATTTTGGCTTTGAGATCATAAGAGTGCATATTAACATGATGCATTGAGAGGCTGCAGAAAGATGAGAATTTAATAACTAAATAAAAATTACCTGGAAAAGACAATAAAAGACCTTCTGGGTACCAAGTGCAAAGCACTTACTTGGTAATAATATTTAGTAATATTTCTGTAAGAGATGCATTTAGAGATCAACTTACAAAAGTGCCCTGCAGCACCACTGTTGAGCTATTAACACCACGTAGTAGAAATCACAGTAGCGCTAATTTGATATTTTATGTACATATTTATAGATTGTCGATCATGCTCTTATGGTTAATGAAATCATGGCAGCCATCTTGAATCACCCTCCTCCATCGCTAGTTGTGTTTTTGGATGCAGGGTGCATCTGTAATGCGCCCTGAACATTTAGAAATCTGTTGTCACAGAGGAGTTATGTTTGAGATAAAAATATGGAAAATATGTAAATATCTGAGGTTAACTCAGGTACAAAATGGCATGTTCTTGAGTGTGTTTGCTTTTTAAAAGCGACATAATGTGTGCACACCTTATACATGCATTGAAATATATATGGTTGAATTAAATGTAAGTAGCCAGAAATGACTCAAATCTGTGGTTTAATTCTAATTCCAAATCAATAAACTGTGGCCAGTTTGGTTTATAGTTGCACTGTGACTAAAGGCTAAGTGTGAGCAGCCTGTTAGCAGAGCAACAGGAGCAGCACTGGTCCCGCATTGTCTACATAGGGTG
This sequence comes from Helostoma temminkii, assembly GCA_900302695.1. NCBI lineage: Eukaryota > Metazoa > Chordata > Actinopteri > Anabantiformes > Helostomatidae > Helostoma > Helostoma temminkii. Next base: position 12,811 of record OMLM01020591.1, on the reverse strand, counting down.
CAAGAACTAAGTGTACAGCAGGACACATGGTTTGCACTCAGAGCCCCATTCGTAGTAACTGTGGTTACACATATAAATGCAGGTAAATAGACGTAGCCTAAAAATATTCTTTGGGTGGTGTTGGGCAGTGCAAGAAACACAAGCTGACACATGGGTTGTGTAGACAGCTGGATTGATTAAAATAGGAGCATGCTGCGCGACACATGCCTAACTCATGTATCAAAAATGTGGCTGACACCCTTTCGGTGTAGACACGGTGTTAAGGTGTGTAACTTCACCAGTACCATAAGCAGCAGGTAGAGGCTTGCATGAACATTTTATGCCCAATAATAGACTAGAAGCATAAAAATGTGATACACGTGACACTCGGGCAGTGAAAACATCTAGGTTAATTAAAATAAAAGCAACAAGCTCCTGAGTGCTGAATGTAACATGAATTAACATGGCAAGCCCTGAAGCTACCAAGCAGGCTTTAGCATAAGCGGGGCTGGCGCATGCAATTCTGCCGCTCTAGGCAAGAAACAATTTTACCGCCCCTCTATTTCCATCATACTAGAAGCACACAAAGGCCCAACCAACTACCCTACCCAATATATTTTAACAATAAATCCCTGTGTTTTTGGAATACCTCCTTCAATAATTCCTTCTTTCTTAGACGTTTTGCTGCCAGATAATTTTGGTCATTTAGACATGCAGTATATCCTCAGTCATGATTCATAAGAGGGACAATTACAAAATCTCTGTAGTGGACCAGTGGACAAATCCCCTGCAATATATATAAAAACTGGAAAACTGCTCCACTCCCCAATAATTGCCATGACCAGTCACTGTTTGAATTCATAAGGTAAAACAAAACCAATGCTCTCTTCTCAGTGTTAAACCAGCTTAACATACTGAGTGATCACTGAACTCCTGCTTCTGCTTGTGATTAAATGCCAGCTAGCGACAGAGTGTGGCTCACAAGCTTGTGTCAGAGTTTTTTGCCATGTAAAATTTTATATTTGTGTGTCTAGTCCACAGGTAAAAGTCTGTTGAAATCACAACATATTGTTATAGGTATACTGGTTCAAATGGGCGGATCTTCTGTGTACCAGACAGAACATTTAGGAAGAGTGGACCAGTGAGAATCTCCACTCCTGGCTCAAAAAGACTTGGCCATACTTTAAGCTTGTGATGTGAGTGATATCAAAGCAAAACTCGAACAGGACATAAGGGTAACCCTTATGGTTTTAAAAACCAAAAAGCTACTCTGTGTTCAAAATCTACTCGTTGATGAAAACATGCTGTCTGTAACTTACGTTGCTCCTTTCTAGAGATTGACATTAGTTAATATAAACAAGTTTTTGTCATGTCATACCAGAGAGCAATTTTCTGGAAATGGCACCCATCATACTCCGCTAAATTATTTATAGAAAATAATCATTTGTTGATTTTAGCAGCACGTATTTGTCTGATCAGCAGATGCATTTGTCTGATCGCAATTATTTTTAGTCTGAACTATAGTGGTTGCTTCATGGTAGCCTTGCAATAACAAAGCTATGTTGGAATTACAGAGAAATGTAGTTAATTCATTGTGTTACATTCCTCAATCTCTTGATCAGAATTATACACTGTAAGTACACATATTCATTTTTTTTACAGTTTTAGCTTTGATGTTCAAGTTTTTAAACCTGACTGGACCGAGTGTCCTCTTACACGTCTGTGTGCGTCACATATAAAGCGGCAGTTCAGGCGGGATCTTCCCTGGAAACCAGCCTTTCCTTCAGCCAGTGGGCCAATGGGGCCCAAAGCCCAGGGGGTTGCGCACAAGCTTGAGTTACGATAAATAACCAATGTTCCCCTGAGTTTCCTCTCTATGGGTCAGAGCGAAAGCGAGAGATTTTACACCCCCCCACGAGTCGGGCAGACAAAAGGACACCAACAGTAGCCATGGAACCATGGAAAAAAGACCTCCAGGTGGGCATCAGCACATGAAGATAGCATCGAAAAGCATAACTTATCTGTCCTGGCCAAGAAAACAGCCAATGTAACCGAAGGGGAGAGGGTTGTATTGGTACCGTACCCACTGAAAAGGAAAGCATAGGAATTTCCAGTGCTGGGGAAAGATAGGGATGCGGAAATAAGCATCCCTTAGATCAATGGACGTGAACCAATCGTGCAGGTAAACACAGCGCATAACCTGATTGTCAGCATGTGAAAACACCATTCTAACATAAACTTGTTGAACTGCCACAGATCCAGAATGGGTTTCATCTCCCCTGACTTCTTGGGAACCATGAAGTAGCAAGAGTAAAACCCCTGGTTCTCTTTGCCTGTCGGAACTAGTGAGATAATGCCTTTTAGCAGCAGCTAAAGACAGTGGGGAAGCTGTACATTGTGGGAGAAGTGTGTGGAAGGGGGGAAACTGATAGGAAACTGCTATTTAGTGAGATGTTCGTTGTTTTATTGCAAAAATGTTTTTTCAGCAGAACATGCCACCACCCCCCAAAATGGAGCCCACAATCTTGCTGACCTCTGCGTGAGCAGCAGGAAGAGCCTTAGGATCAGCCCGCTAGCTCTGATAGTGCCTGGGCTATCACCGACACATTGTTAGGTGTCGCTGCCACCTGGTACACGCACCAATGTGACCTCTCTGTGAGGCTGGCCGCTGGTACGTCTTTGTACGTAGAGCAGGACTCCTCCCCGCTTTGATGACACACTTAGCACTGAACAGCGAAGCCAAACTGTGTTCCAGTGGGGAAAGCCATCAGTCGTGAAGCCCTCCACCTGGGTGGACACCAGCGCCTTCAGCTTCGCGGGGGGCACCACCAGCAGCTGCAAAGTAGGTCATGATGGCAGGAGAGGGGGACCAGACCAGCACACGGCAAGGCACCTGCCTCCCGAAGGGTCCTGGGTCAGGGCAGGCAGGATGGTGAGGCCACAACTCCCAGCAGCTGAGGAGATGCTGTTGGGCGGCTCCTGAAACAGCTGACCCATCACTGAAAGCGGTGTGGATGACGGCTGAAATGCACGTTCCCGGTTGGGATGTTCTCCCGGGCCGGCCTGCATTGGCTCCTTATCGGGGAGAGCATGCAGTGGCAAACTAGCCGGGGAAGGGGTGTGCGAGGCTGGTTTGCTTCAGTCCCATGCAGCCCACGCAGCAGGAGTGGAGGTCAGCTCCAAAGATGCAGCACTCAGAAGCGAATCTCGCCATTGGCAGTGCACCTGGAGGTCATCTTGTCTACAAAGTAGTCTTTCAAGGATATGTAGGTTACTTGTGTTTTGGAGAGATTTAGAGTAAAATTTACAATACTTAATGTTTTAAGCATTGTATGTTATGTAATGTTAGTAATGTTGATAAAAAATAGGAATGTATTGGTTTGTGATTTGTGTGTAAAGCTGAAATGCTGTACATATGTACTGTACTAGGCTTTATTTTAACAATATGCTTTTCATAGTATCAGTTCAATTTTCTGTTGCTTATTTGTTTGTGAAAATAAAACTAAAATACATTGAAAATTGCAAGCCTCATTCTTTAAGTTGTTTACTTTCCCATCAAAAATGTCTAATAATTATTATACACATATTTAAATCCATGGCAAGTCAAAGCTGTTCTCTCTCCCCCTCTATTATTTTTTGCAGTCCTTTCAGACACAAGCCAATTAATTCAGACCTCTCCTCACAGCCCTTAATTAACCCCTTCAGGACTGAAATTATGCTTAACAGTGGTGATTGAGGCCAAGCTTGAAATTAGCCATGCTGCTCAGTTGTAATGACAAAATTCGAATTTTCAGTTTGAAGTGCATATCTAAGTGTGTGTGTGTGTGTGTGTGTGTGTGTGTGTGTGTGTTAAGCTACATTACCTCCCTATTCTCATTAGCATTAACACAGAAGGTGTGCACACTATATTTTATAAATACACACTCACATATTCTGGGTAACATCCTTTACATTGTGTCACAGAGGCCTCCTGGCCCATCTGAAGACCATCCACCTTTTGTTCATGCAGAGGCCAGCCACAAACACACACTGGCTTTGATGTTGTAATCAATTTGTGCGGCCAGACGTAGTCTGGACGTGTGTGTTAATTAATGTTCTTGTGGGAGGAAATAATTTAACCACGATAATGAGCTTGAAGAGGAGCGGTGAGAGGGGTGTAATCTCCGGGATATCAGGCAAACAGAATAGGGAGCGCCCTAAGCCTCAGCCAGTCATGAAAGAGGTGAGTTTGGGAAGTGGTTCGAAATAAAAACTGTCAGTGTCAGTTGTTTTTTTGTTTTTTTTTCGTTTTTTGCTAATGGATGTGTTAAAGAGGTCACATCTAAACATATTAAATACATAGTTGGCAATGTGACAGTGTGTGCTGTATATTAAAGCCTTATAATGTTATAATCCATAGTCAATCAAGTCATTTTGCAAACTCAGATTTTCTTTTCATATTAGATGAAAAGAGTCTCAGAGGCTATTTTACAATAATTGAATTATCATAATACAATTTAACCATGCATCTTTCTGCTCTATTATGTATTAGAGAAGAAAGAATTGATTCAAGGTTAATTCAAAAATACTTTTTTTTGTCCCTTTATTTCTTTCATTTGCCATATCTAAAAAGTCATTTTCCTGAGAATGACTTTTCCACATATTGTAGATCCACTTGGTAATGGTGACCTGTTCACATCGACTTCACTTCATGTGTTGGATTTTTATTATTTCTAATTGATATGAATGATGAGCACTTTTAGAAGAATGTGCTTTATAGCAAACAGTTGTTTTTTAATATTATGTGTATCCCTATATTATGAAAATGCACGTTGTAGTAACAAGTGATTAAAAAATATTCATATTAAAAGTACACTACTGACAAATATTTGAACAGCTGATGTAATGCCATTCATAGTGCCAAACCCATGCACAGTTTTACATTTTGGCATCTTTCAGCTCACAGCTTCAATGGTTTGGTATTCAACACCTGGAAAGGCATAAGCACTTGCAGCCAGTTGTTCCAGAAATGATTCAGAACTAACTTTATTATGTGGCTAATTTGAAATTACTAAAATTGAAGGGGTCTGAATAGTTTATGAAGCCACTGTATTGACTATACAGTGTCATTGTCATGATAAAGGTCATTGTGTCTCCACACACACCCACACACAAAGAAAACACATTAACATACACACTCAGTGTGTATCTGTTTGAGTGTATGTGTGTGTGTCTGTGAGACTGGGATTGTATTTGTGCTGGTGAAGAGGCTGAGCCCTGTTTGTAGCATTTGAAGGAAATTACCCAGCGAGTGTTGCCTCGGCCACAGTAGACATATGGCATATTGATTTCTTGTTGTGAGGAGTGCTGTTCAAGCCCCATTTAAGATTTCCATTGAGCCCACAGCCCTGAGTACAGCAGCCAGCCGTAAATTAGGGAAATTGCACATTCATCACTAGCGTTATTTTAAGATACTCTGGAAACATGTGGGGCCAGAGAAGATCTATTTTGCTGCAGGCAACAAACACACACAATGGCTGACTGACTGGCTGACACTTCATCAGAGCAGGGAGTATGCATTAAAATGCATGTCACACTTGAAAGACGGTTAAAACATGGTAGTTAACATGGGATGTGGTATGCACCATGGTAAAGAATGTAACTATTTAAAGTATTTACCTCAGGTATTCCTTTTAAAAACTTGCTTTCATTATATTCCAACACATGTCTTAAACTACATAAACTAAAAAGCTAAAAGAGAAAATTCACGAAAAAAAATAGTACTCAACACTGATTCCTACCAAACTACCTATTGAATAGGTGATGGAAAATCAAACAAGAGAATCAATCTAAAGAAAAGCATACCTAAAAACTGTAATCAACAACATTCTCTATCTGTAATTATTATTACATTATTTTTCTTATTAATTGTAAATTATTACATTCTGTGATTCTGGAAACTGTGTCCTTTCTGCTAGCCTCGCTAGCTCGGTCAGTAACCAGGCAACAAGTTAACACAAGAAATGTGTTTGTAGCAAATGTTGTGCCACAACTGATTGCAACCCCGTCACATCTCTTGTGTAGCAGCACATGCTCCTCCAGTACAGGTTTACATCAAACTCGGCAATGTGCCATGTGAACACTCCAAGTTGATTTTATGGGTGGATTACATGTGTGTTTAGGGATGACAAGGGTTCTCTTACAGTGCTTAATAGTTTGTGTTTAAGCAAGTTAAAAAACAAATATGCTACTGTACAGTTCAAAAGTTTGGGGTTACTAAAAAATCCCCTTGTTTTCCACAGACGATGGGAAAGAAGCAGATGATGGGCCTCTGTTTGCATATGTAGATATTTCATTAAAAACATAGTCATGTATGACAATGTCTACTACTATATATATACATAACATCTGTTTTATTATAAAAATAAGGATATTGCTAAGTGTGATTGTTGGCAGAATGTTTGGCACACTTACATTTTAAGTCCCGATCAACAGCACTCCATTTCTGTATTTGCCTGTGTTTTCTACATTTACAGTGATTTTTTTCTCTTTTTTAATGCTGCCCTTATGTTGTCATATTAATGATTTTATTTTTTAACACGCTTTTGTACAAGTTTTTATCAAGTTGAAAAAACAAAAATATTTAACCTTTCTAAAAACCATAACTAATAATAACTTGTGTGTGACTTTAGCATTTTAAAACACATTTCAGCAATTAGAGTGTATCTTTTCGTTGGCATATCTTTGGTAAATGTCTTTTATTTTGACTTGTCTGTGTTTGTTTTTCTTATGTATCTACTAAAAAGAAAGTTTAGAGCAGCGCCTGAATGCAAAACCTTAAAGTTAACCCTTGTAAGGATTCTTTAAATATTTATTTTAAAAAAATGTCATGATCCTACCTTCCAGCTGCTTCTGATGTATGACTTTGATGTGCAACTCTGGAGTCTCTTGACATGCTGCCTATAGTGTTATTAAGGAATATACTGTAGCTGAAGAACCTGCCCATACACAATTTACATATGCCATTTCTATGATCTGAGACATCACTGGCTGTACAAATAAATACCTTTCTCTCAAAGTAAGAGACATTATGGAATCAAGGCCCTGGTAGTGTTACCAAGAAGAATTGCTCTGGTGAATTAACAACTAAGAGACTTGAAAACAGAGATTCAGAGTAATCATTTGGTCTCATAGAACGTTTCTTTGATGTTTTACATTCGAATGAGTTCAATTTGGTTTGTTACTGTAGCGCAAATGCTCATGCTGTTATGCTTCACTTCCCCCAGAAGTGGAAAGGTTATTTTGTTGCAGCAGGTAAGATGACTTTGCCCACGCAAGATGGTGAACTGTAGATTGTTATTCTACTTTTAAATCAACTTTAAGTAAACACAAGCAGATTTGTTGCAAATGGAATTTAGGCTTTAATTTTTTTCCTACCTTGAACTGCCAGTAATAGTGGAGTGACTGCAGTGTATTACTGACAAACATGTGAAACTGAAGTGGAAGAAATCAGTGTTTCAACTAGTAGTTATGGAATTTCAGATTTGATTACACATCACCCATATCTACACATACTGCAATTAGTGCGTCCTGTCAGTGTACCCAGAAAGTCTCAGTGATGCAGCCTGAGAATTTCTTTCGTTATTCATACATAACTAAACTATGGATAGATCTACAGTTTTATGTGTTGACTTTTAGGGGAATAATGCCAAAAACATGCTGTAAGAACTGTTTGCATTGTTTCATGTCAGCGACTGAAGCTGAAGCACAGCAGACCACCCCTTCAGGGGCTTTAGACAGGTATTTGTTAGGAGCCCTGTTTATGTTGAAACCTCAGTCAGTCAATATCAACCAAGTTAACAGGCTTGTTGAAGCTTTGCGTTTTCTATTATATAGAATAAAGACACAATAAAGCAAGTGGGGCAGTGAGAGGTTGATCCATGCTTTTTGTGGAAGGTGGCAGAAAACCCCACACACATCATAATTATGGCCTCTTAGCCAGCGCTAGGGTCCTGAGCAGCGCTGTCAGCGTTTTGACACGCTGTTTCACATTAGGATGGCGCCTCCTTGTTGGTGATTGGATGACTGTTTGTAGGAAACTCTGACCCAACAACTTCATTCTCCACCTGCTTTCAACATGCTTCCACTGATAATTAGAATCAAGCAGAACTCAGGACAGTTCTCCACAGCAGTTTCCTGTCTGCTGCTGCACTAGTGTCTGACTGTAACGAGAACAAAGGCCTGGCTTGCATGAACAAATTGAATGTTGGAAATCGTGCCTAGTTATCCACAGGTAACATGCCCCATCCTTAAGCTTTCCCCATACTAGTATTATGGTACTGCATTACTGTGGTGACTGCAGTGATTGTCATTCTTGTTGTGTCTCGTTAAAGTCCAATATCACTGATTGACTGTGTGCATGTACTGCACGTACAGGAACCTTATAGCCAGAGTAATCGCGTCTATAAAACTATGCCCTCATAATATTGATGCTACCTGTCATACCCTAGATATTATCTGCTTGTACTATTAGCTTGTACTATTCAATCAACATTTCCACTGACTAAATTAAATAATCTTTTTGTTATTAAACTCATAATTTCAGGAAGTGGTTGGTATTATCTGCAAAACTGAGCATGTGCCATAAACGTAGCCCTGACAAATCATTCTTTGAAGGAATCAGCCAATCATATGTATTCACAGTAGGCAGGTATGAAAAAAAGAGAAAAGTGAAACAATACATACATTGTGCATTGCTATCCAGAACTATGTTATGGTTGATATTAAAATAATGTAATGTGTTTGCCTAGAGCACTGTGCTTGTGTACAAGTGAAAGAAAGAAGAGAAAAGAAATGAGAACAGAGAAAAAGAAATCAAAAGGAGTGAGATGGACAGAGTGTGCTCCCCGTGTGTCTTTGTGTCAGCATTGTGCTTGTACCTTGGCTTTATTTCTGTTATGCCGTGTGATTCCATTGTGAGGAGTAGATCCACTGAGCTTGTATTCCCACCCTCCCACCAGGCTGTGCTTTAGATAAAGCTGTCTGGATCTGCAGCACACCTTCCTCAAATGCATGTGAGCAGCTTACTGTTGTGGAGGCTCTCTGTACACTCCAAGGGGATTGTGATGATTGTATTCTGTGGGCTACAATGAGGGAGAGCACCATCTCCAGAAGCACTATTAAGATGTTAATGTTTGCTGGCTTCAGGTAGTGTAGTTGTTTTATCACAGAAAGCCTACTTCACATTGATTATTCTGGAGAGTCTACAGAACAGGACAATCGTGTTTAATTGTTGGGAGAAGCATAAACTGATCAGCCACAGCGGTGAAGCCATCTGGTAGTTTCAGTGTTGTGGTGGACAGGGATCAGAATGGATGAAATTTACTGTAATGCTTCCCATGATTGTCAGACCTATGGAAAGACAACGAAGCCCCATGTCCACCACAACATTAAAACTTCTAGTTTAGGTCCCAGGAAAAACCGAAAGATTTGTTCAGTGACTTTCGTAAACTATTGCTATCGGTTAATACTATTTAGGTACATTTAAGTTTGGGGTTGGACTTTGAATGGCTAAAGAGCAGAGACACACCAAGCTAACATCAAAGAACTAGCAGCGATGAAGTCTGACTGTTGCATTGCTTTACATCTCTTAAGAAATCGACCAATATCCATACCAGGTTTAACAGCAACAAAAGATTATTATTCATTCAAGATTTTGTTCATTTTAATTTGATTTAAAAAAAATATTGACCATTACCATACTTCTGCACAATCAGGGTGAAATCTTTTGCTTGGCTTATATGTCAAAAAAAAAAGTATGAATCCCTTGCTGCATGAGAGCAGATGTCCACCAACCACTAAATGCATTTTCATACCTCTGTGCTGGCAACATGTGTCCAGTTGATGTGAATGTGACATCACTAGACCACATTGAGGGCGCAAGTGTCCACTTGGACTAAGGATGGTACTGATAAATAAATAAAATATCTTCCTATTGACAGAGAAATAAACCAAGAGTAATTCAGAGGACAATGATTCAAAACACATTGTCAACTCAACAAAGGACAATTAGAAGGAAAAACTGAATGTCTTGCACTGATCAAGTCAGTCATACCATAACTCAGCTGAACATGTATTTCACTTGCTGAAGAGGAGACTGAAAAACACCAAAGGGACACTTCCTGAAGGAAACTGTAGTAAAAACCTGGAAAAGCAAATCCAGTTTTGTGATGTCAGTGAGTCACAGGCTTGGTGCAGTTATTGTAACTGAGGAACTGTTATCCAAATATTTAATTTATTGTAATTTATTTATATTTAATTGACCTTTCTAATACCTTTTCTCACTGAACCAAAACAGTACTTCTTGCATGGCTTTTTGTAATGCAACTTAAAGCACGCTTGCCTTTAACTGTAGTAATCCCAGAAATGGTTGCAAATGTTAAAGATTATATTTTCTACTACCTTTTATTCTTTGTTGTAGATTGACATAAATGATGCACTCACCCGAAATAAACTGAAGCTGTGTGAAGGCGTATCTGGAGGTTACATTTACTCATCATTTTATTTAACTAGCTGCAACTAATGGAGTTTAGTGCACATTATGATTACAATGACACACATAGGAAGTCTTAGAATATATGTTTTCCTCTTTATCTGTTTGTGTGTGTGTGTGTGTGTGTGTGTGTGTGCGCGCACATCCCAGCCTCTTCTGCATACTAGTTTTGAACCTTAATAAGCCCTCTCTTTCTCTGCTTGCTGCAAGTGAAAGCAAGGAGAGAGAAAATGGCTTTCTTACACTTCAATTTCACGCATATTTTCTTTGAGGCTAAT
>OMLM01020589.1:48462-79830 GCA_900302695.1 Helostoma temminkii | reverse complement strand
GGAAGCTACAGTTCTTTTTCTATAGAGGCTAGGTGTAAACTCTGCTTCCTTTGGATAATGACACATCAGTTATGAGAAGCGTAGAGGAGGTAGATTTGCATGAATGTAGCTCAAATTCCCGTTCTATTCCTGTTTTATTTACATGGATATAGCCCAGTATGACAAATTACAAATAAGCCTCAGAGGCTTCACAATCTATACAGCCTGAAACACCTTCTGTCCTTAGACCCTGGAATTGAATAAGGAAAAGCTCTGCCATAAATAACCTGATAAACTGTGGGGGTATATATTACATTATGGATTACAAAACTATATATAGAGCTTGTAGGTGTTTATGAAAAATGTGATTCATGAAGATGTCAAGCATCTTCCAGGTTCTGCAGATAAGACCTAAGCCACACATCTCCTCTCCGTCATTAACACATGAACAGAAGGCAGACACCACAAAACAAGAGGCAACGCTAGAATTCATACCATTTTAAATCAGATATTAATATAAAGGTTTAATTTTAATTTAATTTGAATCAAAACAGCTTGTTTGTGTTATAATTAAGGGTTAGAGCTATTCATCAGTTGCAGTGATTTACAGTATTATGTAACCCTACAGTATAGTCATTAAGACTCGGGGAAGTGCTGCGTTGACAGTGTTGCACTAGGTGGCACTCTCTATTATGTAATACAGTGTTACAATACTGGTGCCTGTTAACATGCCTGGTCTATCCACATGCTTTATTTTACATCTATAACAGCTGCACGATAGAGCAACAATCATTCCAGCAACTGAGTTTACATTCACATAACAAAGCCCTCTGGTGGCTGTAGTACTTATAATGAGACACTGATATAAAGTGTGCAAGTGCAGACAGGGAGGAAGCAGGGGACAGACAAAACATAGGACTTTAATAAGGCAGACTGCTGTTGATTTTCAATTTCAAACTGCTACTCAAGATTGTTTCTTTTAACTGTGATTGTTTCATTATCACAGCTGCCTGTTCATTGTTGTCACCATGACAACAATTAAATTCCTGTTTAAAAACGTTTCTAACTACACGGAATGGCTGCACGTGGACCACTGCGTTTTCATTTTAAATGCGCAAATAGTCACTTTTGATTTCTGAGAGTGTTGATGCATCTGTGACGATACAGTAACTGGGAATAAAATCTAAACCCTTTGTTGTAAAAAAAATAATCCACAGTCTCTGAACTATTTCCCATGATTATAAATGAGACTCATTTTCTCTCTCTTCTCTCTGTTCTTGCAGTACAAAGAGTCTGACGCGACTTATTTTCATGTGCCCTTGTAATAATCTCTAAAATTACTTTCAGTATATTAACCTTACTTTAATATTTGAAAATTATTTCTACAGCATCTTGTTCTATTTTAGTTGCAGTATACAGTGATCATATTGTTTAGGATTCAGTTGGCTTTGCTCCAACTAGAGCAAATTAACTGACATGTATTGCAGAATATCACCATGTCACACCAAGTATTTCATTCATGGCTCTGACAATGTCACTTCTAATTAACAACTCTTTCATATGCTCTACATCATAACTAGTTTCGTGGTACCAGATATTCCGGACATGTTAAAAGGAAGTGCAAATGCACTGTGTTTTGTTCAGTACACATAAATACCACTACTGCAAGAGGTCAGTTTTTCTTATCTTCATTGTTCATTGCACTATAACAGCACAGATGGATGACTCATGCTAATTATATATTGATTTGCACTGTAGCCCACGATTCAGTAAGTGTTATCATTGTACAGCCTACATAAGCTGATGTTGTACCCAACATGCGCCCAACAGAAAGTGGCAGCTGAATGAAAAGTCCAGACCATATGGAAAGGCTTTGACCTGGAACAGAAAACAGAAACTAATTCAGCCCTCCTGCATGTGCTTGCACAAATGTTCTTTCCTTCCACCTCTCTCCGTTTTATTCTCACTTGCTCGCGTTGCCCTCCGCATTAGAAAAAAAAAGCATGTGGAGGACCTGAATTTTAAGGCACAGTAAAGAGCTCTCTTTAATATTTAATGTGATTAAGTGTGTAGAATAACCTACTTAGAAGTTACATGTAGTGCTGCACAGTCCACACCATGCAGGGAGAGAATTAACATTTCAATGGCTAAGTGTAATAGGAAATAGGTTTCTGATAATATGGGGACATCACCAGTTGTGCAGTGCCGACAATTCTTCTAAACTGTATTACAAAATATGCAGCTTGAAAAAAATCTATCACACAAACTCATGTCCACTTACTAGCTTTTCAATTACATCCCACAATCCACAAAATAAGTTGTTTTTGCCTTCCAAGACAACATGTATCTTACCATCTGCTGCACTTCTCTGCAAGGTTACAGTAAAGTCAAGTCAAGTAAAATTCTGTTTACAAAGCCCAGCAGCACAAAGCAGAAATTTGCCTCAAGGGACTTAAGAATCTGCACAACATACAGCAGTTGTTTGACCTCCAAAAACACAATATTTAATGGAAACAAAAAAATGAGAAGAACCCCGGGAGAAATATAAAAGGGATTCCTTTGACAGGGTGGACAGACATGAAATAGAGACATGAAATAGATTAGATTGTATGTGTTCAGAACAAAACATGAACTCTACTCTAAGATATAGGTTTAATAGATTAATAGACATGTCAGCCAGTTAGATAATAAGACAAGAACAATCCCTGAAAATAATCAAATAATGAAACACTGAGTGAAGGTTAAGCCATATAATGAGTTTTAGGTTTAAAATTACTGTTCCTAAAATCCAAGGCCTGTCTGATACTAACAGAGCTTTCAGGTATGAAATAAGAAAAGGCCCTATAACCAGCAAATTTTGTGTAACATCTTCAAATTTTCTGGATTCAAAATTCTAGCTGCATCATTCTGTGTCATTTGAAGAGTTTTAGTGCCAGCACATTGCAGCTTGAATTAGTGTCTCTGCATCTGCCACAGTCAGAAGATTTTAACTATGCTGTGAAGGTGAAAGAGTTTTCAACATACTGATCAAATGAGAGTGGAATTTCATGACTGTGAGATTTGGTCAGTAGTTGAAATATATAAATATATATATAAATATCAAGATCATAGCCCTGGAGTACATCATATTTCACATAAAATATGTTCATACAACATAGGACACAGTGTTCTTTCAGATATGAAAAAATTAAAACATGCAAAAGTCGGGTTAGAAATGCCAAATCTGTTTTCCAGTTAATCTAGAAAGATACTGTGATCTATGGGGCCAACAGCTGCACTGAAAACACTGAAAAATACAGAGGTGGAATCTGAATCCATTGTAAGTTGAAGCTTATTTACCAATTTAGTGCATTTTCAGTGTAGAGACAGGTCCTGAAAACAGACAAAATAATAGATTGATATTGGCATATGGAGTATATATTAAGAGACTCTGGGTCAAGACGTGATTTTATAAGTAGCGGGTAACCACAGCAGTTTTAAAGCTGCTAGGGACAATGCTAGTTGTAAGTGATGAATTGACAATACTCGGAGTTGTAGAGCCCCAAATTGGCCTTTTGTCAGTTTTACTGAAAGATCAATATTGCAGTGTGCTCCAAACATTTAAGCACCCTCTGTATCAAGGTCTGATGCTTTGTGTCTGAAAACATTCATGACCGAAAAGTGGTGTATTTATCATATTGTGTATACATAAGTGATTAGTCTAACCTAAACCTAACGCACACTTTTCTTTTGTAAGTAAATCACAATAATGCTGAACCAAATCTATTTCTCTGGAGTGTGTTTTTATGTCATGAATGAAATGAAGCTGTTCTGTAGGTGAGCATAAGGCCTCAGTCTTTTTAGTTTTCTGCAGAACTTGTTTCAAAAGACAAGCAGAGACAGTCAGGTTGGCCCTGGAGCAATAATCACTGTGAGCTATAAAACATTTTCTTAAAAGATATTTAATTAGTAACTTCTTGGGAAGACCAAATACACTTGTTACTGATAATCAACCTACAAAAATCTTAGTGTTTTCAAGCCTTTATGTGACCCACACAGACACCGAAGAGGAAGCATTAAACAACTTCACACAAACATGGAGTGACAGCAGCTGTCTTTATTAGTTTTAGACTTTCATAATTATTCTATCAACATATTTTTATTCAGACATTTTTACATATCCTGTAATGATAAAAGCAAAAAAGAGACACAAAAAGATGTCAATATAAAAAGAGTATTTAAGCACTGTATTACAAAGACAAGCAAATGTGAAATCTCTATTGGCACGAGCATCCGAATGTTGACGGGATAATTTCATTAGGAATTCTGGCTTCTCTGCTAAAAGCTTAACAACCATCAGTAGGTCTGTGTGTTATTCATACCATTCTGATCTCACGTTAGCCTAACATGAATGACTCTAATTTTAGTTGGATGAAGAAGCACACTATATGATGTCCTGTTTATTCATTCAATTTCATTTTGTAATGAAATGTTATAATGCTTTTGGTCTACACTCTGCATATATCTGTACAGATCCTCTTCGGTTAATTAAAGGGAAAACAGACACTTCCATTCATTCACAAGCAAGATTATTAAAAAAAAAAAAAAAATCGTTTAGTTGCACCAACAAATAATAAGGCAATATGGTCAAGTTGGTCACTTTATGGGCAATTTTAATTTTTTGGTAATAAAAGACAAGGCAGACTTTGCGCTGGACTTCAACCAATGTGTAGTGTACAAAAGTGATGGGATCAAGTTCACTGTTCCAATAAAAGCTCAAATTATAATTTCTGCATTCACCTGACATTAAGTGTAGTGTAGTATGGTGAACAGAACCACTTGCACACTCATCATTCAATCAACATCATCAACACTGTCAAGCCAAGCCATTATCAGGTAGACATCAAGTAGTTCCATCTTGGCATGAGATGCCCCTGAAACAAAGTCTTAAAGCTACAGACTCTAGAAAAGAGTGCATGGACAAGGAAAAGCTTATGGCCTACTTAGTAATTACCAACTTTTTATGAAACTCTCTAAAAAGCTATTAAGTGTAACAAAATGTTGTTCTTGTGACCAGAATGAATTTTCACACTTAATGACACTCCATGTCACTAACTGAGCTCCATGCAAGTGAACTGGTAAAGAAAAAATAATGGCCAGTCACATGGTTGAATAGCATGTATTATATGTTATTATATGTATTGTATTACTCAACCAATATGCTGGTATCAGTGGCTGTGTCCCGATCAGGGGTGCCACCTAGAGTCTGTCTTGTAGATTCAATACATCAGGCACTGATGCTGATTTTCAGAAGGTTTAGTTTGGACACCTGAATTCCATTCCATGCATTTTATCAATGCTTATTTTAACCTAATCCCAGTCATAAACTATCTAGAAGAAATAGAAAGGGGTAACCTGGGTTACGATCTTATGAGCTATCTGCAGCCTTTCAAGAGGTGTCCCCTGAAACATGTCCCTTCATTATGGAGAAGAGCTTTGTCTCATTTCAAAGTGGCACTGCGTTATCTACACAGAGGTGTTTAGATTTTTGGCGAGGTGTGTAAACACTAATGTGTGGATGTTAAGATCACAGTGTGGGTTTTATTGATGTCCAGTCGTCCCTGGAATGATGAAGCTCTTTGGTAAGACAGAAAAAAAAATAGAAACAGAGAGTGTGCTTGATTCGTACATGATAAATGTTGGCATAAGCGGGCATTGGTTTGAAGTCTGTAATTGGAGGTTGAGGTGGACAGACAACAGCTGGTGTGCTTTGTGCTGTGTAGAATGGGGACATGATCTCCACTAGACATCTTCGCCATTCCTCTCCTCACCGGGCTCCACTTTCTGAGACAGGAGGAATGACTCCCACACAGCTAGACACTGAAAGAGAAGAGAAGCGTAATCAGCATTGTTAACACACTGTAGGTTTTGAAGGTTTCCTTTAAGTCTTTAAAGCCATTACGGTTAACGTGAAGTGCTTCTCGGATGTGTAGGAGCATTCAACATCCACTTTTCCAATAAAGTGACTGAAAATTAAAATAATTTTTTTTTGAAAACACAAACTCATATTGATGTCTACTTTATCAAGCGACTTGTGCTTCAAACATGTTCTCAGTAGACGCTGTCCTGTCCTATGAAGCATTCTGAGGACTACACTCGTCAGTGACATTGCAGAGAGAACCACTTTTCCCCACACAACATCTTTCCAGCAACTACTTTGGCTTGCATGACTCATTACATTATTTTCACTTTGGCTCAGCTCTTTGAAACAGGTACAAAGAGATATTTACACCCACACTTGGCATCTTCTCTATTTCAGTACAGTACAGTTTGAAGATGGTGGTAAATCCCATATTTTGGTGCAACCTCTTATCAGAAGAAAGTCTACACTTTGATCACATCTTGTTTCAAATCCCTTGTGGTGGTGTATAAAGACAAAATCATAGAAATATTGTCATTGCCTAAAAACTTCTGGAAACAACTGCACGTAGCTTTTAAGAACACGTTTGTAAGAGTTGTTCTTGCATGAGGCTCGTTCTGCAAATCTCAAAAAGATTCAGCATATTTATTATCCTACACAATGCTAATGACATTGACTTTGCTGTTGTATTTATTCTTTGTTGCAAGTGATCTTGTATTTACTCCAGCAACAAGTTTAGTAATCAGCCAATTTTAACTCAGAGTTATGAAAGTGTGCTGTCATTGTTTGAGGAGCTTTCCCAAATGTCTGCCCCAGCACTTCTCTCTACTGTACGTTCTATTTTCATCCGACTCTTTCCTTTCTTTCACTAAATCCCCTGCCATCTCATCAGTGAAGGCATATTATTGCAGTGACAGAGGCACTGAAAAAGTCCTATTGTGTGTGTGTGTGCGTCACAGAAGACTTAACAAAGCATATCACACTTTTATGGTATAAAAGCAGTTATCTAGATAGCAGGACAGGCAGGAAGCCATGCAAACAGAGAGTGAAAATTACAAGCACACACCAACAGGCACAGACACACTCAAAAGCCAATCTGTGAACTTGGGTTCCACTCTGTCGTCACACATAAATAAAATGCAGTCAGTTTCTCCAAGGTAATAGCAGTTTGTTTAGAGGTGGCAATAAGTCAGAGCCTCGGCCCGCCAACTCTGCATTTAACAGCCAATTTCTTCCAGTAGCACCCACAGCACCTTGGCAGCAGTGGTTATAGAAATTTCTTTAGGATGCAGAAATGTCATTGATCAAGTTGAACTTTGATGTGAGGAGCCTTAAAGTCCAGTGAAAAAGAAAATAAAGTAAGACAAGCCTAGAACCAGTACTAAAAAAATACTGTCTGGACACAAAGAAAGTCTCCAACTAGATTTCTCTAAACAAATAGTTCTGAGCCTTTCATGTACTGAAGGACCAGGTTTATTTTTTACCAGATGGTGCAGGAATATTCCATGATGACAGTGCCAGAATTCATTGGGCTCACATTGTGAAAGAGAGGTTTATGGAGCATGAGATATCATTTTCACATTTGGGTGAAATGATGACAGTTGCATGCTGTAATAAAAGCCAGGCGCTTTAAGACCTTTAAATGTTGATGCCTTGGTGCTTCTGAAAACAAACAATGTTTTGGAAATGTTACAACCTTGCCTGATCTGAGCCTCACAACAATTTTATCATGGATGTCTACAAAGGATTCCTTCAACTTCAACAGACATGCACATAAACTTAACACCACACAGACTCTCCCACACACTGTACATTTTACTGTCATCCTTTGCACTGGAGTTGACATTACTACACTGACTTCACTCAGCTTCAGCATGAAGTACAGTTGTGGGTTCTCTTAACTGATCTATCAGAGAAAACGTAGATTTATTTAAAAACCATATAACGTTTGAACTGCCTTTACCCACCGTTTTCTTTGCAGAATGATTTTTAACTCCAGACACACATATAACATCAAGGGTGTTTCTAACAAAGCAGATTCAGATGTTCCAGTGGAGCACTAAATCTGTCCAAGCAGCCTGGATTTAACAGGCTGTCGACTCAGCACAGCCTTCCTTAAGGAAGCCTACAGAAAAAGCCAAGAGACAAGAAAATTGAAGCACATTCATCTGAGAACAAAAAGAGCTGGAAAAGGAAACAGGATTCATTCGTTTTCAGTTTACAAACAGAAGAATTTCTGTACCGAGGTTCTGATAGAGTGGAGTCTGGATTACTTTCTGGACACTTGCTTTCTCCTTATGGACATAGTGATGCACCTATGGCATTTACCTCATGCTTCATGTAATAATTAGACATTATGGATCATGAATCAGTGTGCTTGGATGAAAATATTTGATGACGCATTTAGACCTCAGAACCATATAGTGTGTGTATGTAATAAGAGGATGCCAGTGATGCAAATCTTTTAAAACTCTATTACATGTAAAAATTGTAAGATTGATCAATGTTTGCGTGCAAGGACAAAGCTTGTTTGACAAAGGGTGCTCTCCCTGAGGCAGTTAAACCTCTGCAGGACATCGACCCGCACAGCAGGTGAAAATGAACGCCTCTAGCTTATGCTTGTGGATGATACATGAAAGCATCTCTGTGAACAAACAGATAAAAATGGCACACTGTGACTTGCAGAGGTTCCAGAGGAGCAGTCCCCCTAAATCTTAACAATCCTGAGCATCTGCAGTTGCATTAAAAAGTTGCACACACAAATATGAGAAAGAAGCCACTGTAATGTATAAAAAATACAATAAATATAAAACAAAACTCAATCATAAAACTCATTTATGATTGCCTATCTGCACCAGAGAAAAGCATAATTCCATTTTAAAAACTCTTTACAGTTAACTTATGCCTTACAACTCTACTACCATTGAACGATCAAAGCCGGACTTCAATGCCTTGATCAGATCTTTTAAATAACACACTGCCTGCATATTATGTGTCCCTCTAAAATATCTCAGCATTCAAGCTGCCAATTCAGTTCAGTATAACTACTGGGATTCATTTTTTAAAGTTTGCTGAGACCTTAGAACATGGAGAAATCATTAGAAAGATGAATACACTGGTGGTAACCTCCAAGTTATTTAACCAAACCCTAAGTTTGTTTGACAGACAAAATAAAGGCAGACACAATAACACATGCAAATACATGCACCAATTAAAAAAATACTGCAGGACAGAGCAGCAGGCACACACATGCAGGGCTCCATTCAGCTACATGCATATGCACGCTATTTCATTGAACTAAAATATGCCTACACACAAACACACACACTGGGTCAAGCAGACAAACAAGCTCTAATTACAGGGTTCGTTAGAAAAGCAGAAGCCTAATCAGCTGACAGCTATCCTCCAGGCTCCACTGGTGCTGAACAGGTAAACACAGGGAATCAGGGCAAACACACACAAATTCCTGGAGGTGGTATATTGCAGCCTCTCTCAAATATGCACCTACACATTAAATGAGCTTTTTGTCCATACAGCCTCACATTGCTGCGACTGCAGAGTTCCCTTCAAGCTCCCTGCAAAAACCCACATTCACCTGAAAAGAGAGCTCAATAAAATCATTATAACTAAGGTCTAAAGGCCTGCACACACCTAAAGACTAATTAAGAGTTCCAAAGAGTGGACTGAAAAAGCCTTCCATTAAAGCCTTGTACTGGCTGAAGTCCTAATCTCTAACAACTCTGAGTCTTTTAATACAGAAACTCCACTGTATCAGTGGCTCCCTCTTTAAGACACTTGCTTCTGCTTCCCTGCACTACAAGGTGCAAATGGTTGGAGGCTCATGAAACATGGTCTAAGTCTCCCTTATTCTTCAGCATAACGCTATGCCCGATCACTTAAGCACACTGCTCAAACAAGGCCGAATGTAACTGTAATCATTAAAATACTGATGGCGTTTTTGTCTATCTGCAGGTGCTGCCAAGCAGCTCCAACACACAAATAAAAAGAAAAGCTCCTGGAAACAGTATAGTGTATATTTTGACATTTTTCAGTGACATTGCTGACGAGGACTTTGTTTGTAGCCAAGAGATACCCCCATTAGTCAGGAATAAAGCAAGCAATTAACATAACAACATGCTAAAAAGCACTTAAATTACAGGATTATAATTTCAGAATTGAATTCTGTGGCCTTAGTTTATGAGGTAGAGCCTATTATTCACTCGCTGTCCCGGGCTGTGCCAGCGTTCTTGGCTCTTGGCCAACCACAAGTTGTCCTAGCACCTTAGAAATGGCAGCTATATCTTGGATGTCTTGAATTTTGATCAATAAGATTTTTTAAAAAATGAATAAACCTGTGTTTTTTAATTGGCATAGGGAAGAAACATGGTTTCCTCAAGTAGATCTCTCCTGAACACAGATTTACTTGTCATACATGGGGAAACTAGGTCAGTAGAGACATGACAGTATATTTCAAAAGATGCATGAAGCAGTTTGAAGTTTAAGAAGTTTAGCCTAGCTGTCACTGGTTTTAGTTTAATTGTTGCATCAGGGGATTTTCATATCACAAGCTGAGAGATACTTGTCTTTGACATCTTTCTGCAATATACTGCAACAGCTGTCCAAAAACACCAACGCTGCCCATCAACGGCTACTCCAATTCTATTTTTGCACAGCAAAAATAATCTTGGAACATAACTAACATCCTCACAGCTATATCAATCACGGCATAGGCCTTGCTGCTATGAGGTAACCATGGCAATGCTGGGAAGGCTCTGCCTTTGCCATCCATGATGAAGAGAGAGCAGGAACCACAACTCATCACAACACTGCATCTGAATGATAATCACTGTATAATCAGTAACTGCTGGATTCGGGGACCACAGGTTTCTCCATGTTTAGAAGATAAATGTGTCTCTACCTTAACTCGCATATTAAATATTAAAAAGGTTTGAATTAGTGCTGGCATTTACAGGACAGTAATCATAAATAATTTCTTGGGTAAAGTGCATTACTGTACTGTTTATTCATAGTCTGTCCCAGTTGATCTGGGCTTATATTCAAATGTAATATGGAAAAGAAAACATAATTCATGACCGCACATGGACTCTGACAGGCTCTGCCATCATTTTTTCTCATATGTCTTACAGATGTTATACTCCAGATGTTAACGACTGAATGACTGCTTCTCCTCTCCTGTCGTGCTACTTTAACACAGTCTGAGACAGTATGCAGACTTTGCAGGAGTAAAAAACTGTAAAAAATATAGACTTTCTAGTAGAATTGCAAATATAAGCACATCCTCACTGTGCTACACCCACACACAGAAATCTGTTGACTGCATGGCTTAAACCCAGTATATAATTGTATATGTACAATAACTGTGTACTACATGCACTGTAGACAGAGTATACATTAACTCAGCAGCAAAGGATTAGAGATTTTACGCTGCCTCGCTGTGCGGCATAAAACGTACCACGCCTGCATGAGGGGGTGAGGTTGGTGTGGAAACTCCTTTAAGCGAGAGGCAAGGCGATGAACTGTGTGAACGAGCCGAGTCAGCATCAGATGTTGGAGGCAAGGGGTGAGATATTGTGGTGGTGTTTTATTGTAAGACGAAGAGAAACAGCATTTATGACATGATTTGAACTCAAGTAAAGTTGTGATATATTGTTATTTTAAGAGTTCAGAAATGACACTACGCAGGTGAAATGGAGAATCTCGAAAAGCGTGTGCATGTGCTTAGAGGAAGGCAGCAGCAGAAGCTGGTCAGTTTCGTTGGTGACACAGTCCAATCAGTCATGTACTATTATGTTTAACCACATCCCTTACTCCAACTCTAACTTTACCCATTAACTTCCTAATCCAGAGCTGCAGGTCATAACAATCCAAGCAGTGTTTCTCCACCAGCTTCTCATTACATATTGCTACAGGAAACTGAATATGTGACAATAATCCTTAATGCTCATATTGTACTTGATGCGCATCAACTGTATTTGAGTTTGAATCACGTCCTAAATGTGCAAAACTAGTAAAAGCTCATCACAATTCATCCACCAGTAATGTTGTAAAGGCGATGCTAGTATTATACGTCATAATAAATGTCACCCACCCACCCCAAAGTAAAACACACACTGAAAAGCCTTTAGGGCAGCATTTTAAAGTCCAGTGCAAATAGGCCCAGGCATCTTCAGGAGGGGACCGCCTTGTCACCAATAAGGTAGAGTTTCTGTGCTAAGTGCTAATATTAACACATGCTGTAGTAGGGGATCAGTGAACACATATCTGAAACAGCATCATTAAGATCTTCTTGTTCTACATTATCTAATACAGTGATGTGGCTGAAGGGCGACACACACTAGCAGTGCATAACAAGCATCAAAAGATGCATTCCTAATGTTTTCTGGGCAAGCCCACACACCGACAGTGACAAACCATCAGGAGTAATATATAAGGATTTATCTCTGTTGTAGCTCCTCACACTGATGTGTGCCATTAATACACATGAATGCTCCAGAAATACTCCAGCAATTATTTTAGATTCACACCCCAGACTGACACATACTGTAAAAACTAATGCACACGTGGTTTTCATATCTTTGGGGTGTAACTGTGATATCTCTCACACATGATCAAAGTGAAAGACTCTTCCTGAGCGGCCCCTATTAAGTTAGAAGTGTTCATCCACACTTTGTGTCCCACAGCCTCATGACTGGCTCTAGTGCTGTTGTCAGGGTGATGTGATCAAAATCTTCCATATACAACCTGAGGGCTGTCCTTTTTAAATTCATAACTTCTGTAATCTGGTACAGAGCTAAAGCAGCAACTCAACAGTTCAACCATTTGCAGCCTAAAAATCAATAGAAAAAATATCCATCCATGTACATGCAGCCGCTCCACTCTCCTGAAAGTCATAGAGTTATGTTACGTTAGGTTACGTTAAGTGTCAGCAGCTTTGCAAAAAAAACTGATCAGAAACCCAGTTACACATATACATGGCACAGTCATTTGAGTTCTCAGAGAGAAATCAGGTTCCTCTAATCCCCTACCCTGATTTTGGAAATCGGGTTTACTGGAGAAAGCTGCAACTAAACGCACATAATGTCAAATGTCAAATGTGATCCTTTTTCCCAGTGGCCACTAAACTGTACAACCCATCCTCTCTCTGAAAGTGGGATGGTGACCAACGCTATCACCATAGTACTTATTTCTGTCATCATTTGCGCCATCACTGGTAATTAAAATGTAATTCTAATTTATTTCATATATTTATAGATTTTGTTCTTTTTGAGTTATAGTATTGGTGTTTGTTTGTGCAGGTTTTTTGAGAAAGTATTTGGTTTTTTTTGGGGTTTTTTTTTTATCTTGAAACAAAAAAAAAACAAATGGTCATCTAAGGTATGGCGAAGTCTGTCTTGCTCCCCACTTCACACCCATCCTTCTCTGCCTGCTCCTCTGTCACTGTGTGTTAATGGTGCATGCATGTCATATGGGAATAACTGTCAGAAGGACTCGACAGTTTAAGTGATGATTTGCTCGTGTTGAAAAACATCTAAATCCCTCAAGAAGCCATAACTAAAAGTCTTTGTTGACACCATTTTTGTTATACACTAATGTCTTTTTTGTTGACAAATCTGACAAATGTTACTTTTAATTTTAAATGTAACTTGTTAATGTTTGTTCACTGGCCCAGGCACTGGTATTTGCATAAAGCTTGTGCATTTTGCATGAAGCATGTTTTTGTCCTAGGTCTCCTCCAACATCCACAGCACTTGTCATTATTCTCTCCATTTTGTGTTCTTTGTGTTTCCATCTTTTCCTCACATTACTCTTATCTGCTATCTCCTGATCCACCTTCATTCATCCTCTTCTTCTGTTTCCCTATTTTCCCCAACGCCCGAGCAAGGTGGCATAAAACCCTCCCAGGTGTAGTGTCTTATTAGGTTCTTATAGGCCATTTCTGTGCTCCACTCCAATAAATCATTCACACACCCTGTGGCTACACAAAGCCCATATCTGCACCTGAATAACAACATCAGCACATACAGTAGTAACAAATGGCCTCACTCTCAGTGCAGCACTAAAATAGTTACTATTTGCTCACCATCTGCTTTGGAATTCAGGAAAATGTCACAAGACTTCAGCTGGTGTGTTGTGTAACACAACTATATGACTCACTAATATGAAACAATATGGTAACATTATTTTAATAATAGTCTAATGGCCTATTTGAAGAGGAAAGATAAGAACACAGTCCATTACAACAGCATGTCAACATCCTAGTTAAATGTACTCAGTGGATCTAATGAAAACTAACACCACTATATGGGAATGCTTTCATTAGAGGATGTATGTGTACGCACATGTGAGAACTATGTGAATACAGGTGGAGGTGACAGAAATTTGACGGCTGTCAGTTATTTATCAAGTCAATTTAATGTTCCTGTATGTATTTGACCACCACACAGAAGATCGGTGGTTAGACTTGTTGTTTCAGAGCATGGAGGTCCCTGGTTTGATCCATTGGCTGGGTGTTTTCTTTCTGTTTGGATTTAATATGATATTCCTCCAGGTTCAAGTTTCTTCCCACGGTCTAAATACACATAAGCAACATAAGCCGACTCTTATAATAGGCACGAATGCAAGTGTGGATCTGTTCACACCACATTAAGTGTGGCCTATGTGTACTGTCTGTGTGGTCATGTACTGACCCCCCACCACCCCTACACAATGTGACCTGAGACAGATTCCAGCAGCAGCACAAAAAGGTCTATATGTTGGTGGAAGTGCATCTCAACCAGTTTATCAAAAATCTTTCTTTCATTACTCAACTTGTTCTGATAAAACTTAATAGTGGGTATTGCAGCTCTTAATATGCAAATCCTCTGACTACATATGAAAACACCAGGTATTTTTCAGATGGAATTAATTCTCAGGAGATCCGAAAGTGTGCCAAAACCCAGCAGGTATTTGAGGCTGTAATTAATACAGGTGGAGGGGAAGGAAAATCATACACATACACATGCTCTGTACATGACTGAAACCACTGGATATCAAATATTAAAATCATCCCATCAACGACATAGACCTTTATCTTTTCCAAATAGGGCAAATTAAGTTTGTTTTTCAATTCCTGGGCCAATGGGTTCATGACACTGAGACCTTTGCTTTTTTATGAATTTATGAATTTTATGTTTTTGTAAGTTCATGTAAAAATGAATTAAGATTTAGTGTTTTTATTGCATTTTAGAAAACAACTATTTTGGAAATGGGGTTTGTGCTAAAAACATTTATGCTTATAACAAGTTTTATTTAGACACCTCAAAAGCAGAGCTTAAGGAACAGCTGCAAGCACTGTTTTTTGTTGCATTTTTAATTAGTTCATGTCACATTAATACACACAAATCTCTTGTTATCTACCAACTGCTCATTTTTGAGGGATTACATTTATACGTGGAATAACTCATCGTGCACAGAAAGCAGCTTCACTTCTGTGTATTGTTGTGTCTGTGTTTTCAACCTCAGTTTGTATTTTCACTGGCTATATCAAAAATTATTTCGCATTTAGAGGTCAAGTTCCCTTCTATAAGCACATTTGACACGGACACTGACAGGCACGCAAACACACACAAACACACACACAGATGAGTTCTCATTTTTTGAATTGTATTCACTTGCCTGGGGACACTGTGCTTGGTGATTAATCTATCATAATGACAACCCCTGTAAAGGCTATTTGAGAGGGAAAATAAATGTAATGCGCTGCTACCCTCTGCTGGCTGAATTCCAGTCCACGGTACCAAAACATACTCTACCCCTGACTCCAGCTATTTAACAAAACCTTTAACGAACTAAATGACTGTTACCATAACAACTTCACTGTCTCATTCTCTTCCTGCTGTAATACCTCCCCCTTCCAGCTCACGCCATTGTTTCACTCTCAACATCTAATTCCCCGGTGTCTCTGCAGGGCTGCTTGCCTCCTCATATACAGTATGTAGGACTGCCAGTGAGTGTACAGTGTGGTTCTTCAAAAATATCCAAAGTGGGGTGATTATGCACAAGTGTGCAGAATACAAAGATGAGAAAATGAAAACGCATAAACCCAGCAGACAGTTTATTGCAGTGACTGTTTGCATTTAATGATGTTTATAAAGCAGGTACTTTTTTGTGGAAGAATATATCAGGATTGCATGTATATGTATATTTGGAAAACAAAATCCCAGTTTAGAGCTGTTGGGTGAGCTACAGGCTGATTTGGAGCCAGTCGCATAAAGGAGACAGGAGATACCTCCCATAATAAAACCTCTCTGCATCTGTGATGCACTGACAACCATCTGTATTTCTTTGCATCTGTGTCATTTTAAAGTAGGTTTACATGTGTGTTTCTGAGCAGTCAGGACACAATGAATGAGGCCAATCACGTCTTTCTCAGCCTTCTTTCAATGTCCAATCATATTTGACTCCAACAGTATCATAACCAAATATTCTGGGTATAGAAACAGCTTGTTTGTCTGAATTAAGTGAATGAAATTAAAATGATGAGTAAAGAGATGGCTGCTTTTGGGCGAGTCATTAAAATCATTAATGTATTTATATGGACATTTTGCTGACACCAGTGACACCAGTGAAAATATTACTGCCTTTTCTTATTACAGCATCGGTAAAACACCAACCACACAAACAAAACACACAATTTTTAAGCTTGAGCACACAATTTAATACTGACTATTTTGTTTTTTGTAAATTAGGCCCTAAATGTCTCTCTGCAAGAAGACATGTTTCTATTATGCCAAGAATGTCATTTTGATAATAAGCGTGCAATTCTGCTACCAAAAACCTTAACATCCTCTCTATTTCAACATATCCTTCCTCTTCTCTCACATAAAATACTCATCACTCACCAGTATTCATCAAAAAGAACTCCATTATGGTTTTTGGTACCAGAATTGTGCACCCATTATCTAAATTATATTCTTGGCATGACAGAAACATGTCTACAAGAAGACCTGACTAAATTAGATACTAACAACAACAAAAATGAGACATGATAGTTAAAACATTTTTTTTAACAAATATTCTGCCTGTGCTCACTGCTTATTTGATGAAACACAGAACATAATGCACTGACAGTGTTATTGTAATGTATTAATTATATATATATATATTATAAAGTCACATTACTACAAAATATTAGATGAAATTATAAATTATAAACTGCAGGCAACTAAAATATAAACATATCTACTAACTTACCTGTAAAATGGATTATGTCTAATTGTTTTCTTTACAACAGAAAATTGTGGTTAAAAACCAAGAGCAGACATTTATTGTTTGAACAGTCTTATAGTACAAAAGAAACCCCCGTCAGTCACGTGTTGCAGTACTTTGGCTCAACTAAAATAAGGGTCATATGATACAAAAGGTGCTATGTTCTTTGTCTTTTAACTTATCTACATCTATGATGATACAGAGAAACAAAAGATGGAACTCTGAAATGTCATCTTATTCACCTTTTGACCTTAAGATCAAATGTTCTCAGTGTAGAGCAAAAACAAATGAATTGGCCTTTTCCACACAATAGTTCTGGAGGTGACTGTACTGTATAGTTGTTTGGTTTCTTATGATGTGCTGTGCATTCTCCCTGTTATTGTTGCATTTTTAATCAGATAAAAGTAATGGATCATAATGTGACTAGCACATTATATTCTGTAGCAATTAGACAAAGTTTTACTCAAGCACCAGAATATTCATCACCCATATGCGCACACACACACACAACCGGGACAACACCACATTCATACTCACTGTACTGTAGAAAGGAAACAGCATGGAAAACATATTTATACTTGATATGAATATGTATTTGGCTTTTGGAGACCCTGGTGACTCCTGATTGAAATATTTAGGTTTAAAAGTACAGTTGTTAATGTGCCATTTAATATTTCATCTGTAAATATCACATTGCACTCCAGACTGACTCTTGAACTCACCTTTTCATAGAAATCCACATTCTTCTCAGCAGTGGAAATAAAGGCTGACTTGAGGTCAGCTCTCATGCCGTTCTTCCAGTGGGACCAGTCTCCTTTCAGGGCATTGTTGGCCAGCTCCACCCGGTCTGCCAGACAATCCACCTCTTCTTGTAGCTGCCAGTCAACCACAAAAAACAGTGATTCAACATGATAGTCTGAGAAATACACAATCTGTTTACCATCACAAATGTGACTTAAATTATTTGTATTTTCTTTATCATAATTGTCATTATCACATTATTGCCTCATTCAGTGCTTCCCTTTCTGTGCCAAAAGTGTAATTCAGTTCTGCTATTCTTCAGTGATAGAAGACCTTTTCTTTCCTTCTTGTGCAATGTGTCTGACTGTCGTTAGACCGGTTTAAGATCCAGTAAGAACTGTCATTCACTTTAATGCAGAAGGTGTGTTAGAAATAGAAAAATTACCTGCACCAGGCTACTGTACATGTCCTTATATGCAGCAAGCATAAATACTGAAACAATGTCCAAGCACATTTATGTTCAGTCCTACATACAGTAAGTAGCAGTGCTACTGTTCTACTGCTTAAAAACAATCAGAGCAACACTACCACCTCCTGGCTGTGAGCTGTCACAGACACACATTCAGTCTGATTGGAAAGAATGGCTCATAATAAAAAGCTTATATATTTTCCTTTCTGTAAAAGGTCAAACTATTTTTTTAAGGAATTTTATTCTGTGCTGTTTTAAGTTCTCATAAGTTATTCTCCCTGACATTTATGGATGACTGCTCATATCTTTTCTAGTCATTATTCCATATGTAAATGGAAAATAATCCTACAAAAACATGCACTGCCACACAAATTGACGATAATAAAAGATGTCACATCTTTCGGGTCCCAGCAGCTCAGTCAAGGTATGTGCCTCCCACTTATGACTGAATAAATAAAACCCATGAGATCAGCTTCCCACTGCGTCAATCAAGCTGGAAAGTAGAAGCACAACTCCACACAGCTGATTGTTGGACATCTGAAAAGGTGCGTGTTTGCCACGTAAGAGCTAAATAAAACATGGCACAGTGATAAAAGTTATATGTTGCTGCTGTAGGTCAGAGGTAAAATTTTCCTAATACAATGACCTGCTACAATCAGATGAGCTTTATTTGAAAAACTTATAATTAAAAAAAGGGGCTACTAACTTTTGCATATATTATCACCACTTTGTGAGATACGTTTATCTTCCCTCACTTAATAATTTTAATTCATTTAGTATCTGGTCAATAAATCTGTGGTGCTTTGCACAGCGCACAACTTAATATGAACACTGCTACACACTACAGGTCAAAGAATCTGACAGATGTTGTTGCTGAGCACCCTTCCAAAAATTAAAATCGTCCAGTTTTTTGGCATTGAAACTTTTAACTAAACAAGGAAGAAGGCTGATTGGTGTACATCATGAAATATATATTTTTTCTTTTTTTGCCTTTGTTTGCAGTGTTTGGCTATCAGAACCCACCGTTACTTCATTTCAAGGCTCAGTTTGGGACCAGAGTCAAAAAACTTCAAGACCTTTCTCCTATTAACAGTTACAATATCAAATATCCACTATTTATGTTCATTAATATGCTAAATATGAATTCTTATAAAAAGCGTTCTCCTTTCTTCAGATTCACCAAATGCCAACTGGAAAAGACAATAATAACACAGAGTGTCTTGGAAACTAAAATTTAAATTAAATAATTTTAATTTTAATTAAAAATCAAAGATGCACAAACATCTTAAACACAGTAATAATACCACGACGCACCATGTTAAGGTTTGCAGTCACTATGAAAAGGGGGTTAAAAAGGTTAAAAGTGCTTCTATTCACTTTTACATTTTGTCATTAAGAAATCATATTTTTTCAGTAGCACTGTTGACCTCTGTAATTCCACAAATAACTTCTTACAATCTACCATTTTTGCCCACACAGCTAATACATTTTTTAACTCTCATTCAGTGGCCACACTGCCATTTTAGCAAAGACATTCATTTGATTTCTTCCCCTCTCATTAGTGCTGATCTCTTAAAGGCAGAAGCAGACAGATATGAAGCTGCAGGACTGAATGTAAGACACACACACACACACACAGAATAACACAACAAGCACACAAATGTTAACACCTTCAGTAGTGTGTTAAAAAATAGCTCTGTCCTTTGCTTGCCTAATTTCCCGTCTTCATTCTTTGTCTCCTGACATTTTGAAGCGAGTGGTGTCTAAAACTGATGCAGGAATTTTCATTACGCTGCGATTAGCTGCTGGGCTTACAGTGTGAAATAATATTGACAGCTCTTATTCCCACTGAGCTGAAGACTGACTTGCAGTCAACAAGCAGGGATATTTAGATAATCCTTGGAGGAATCCCTTCTTCCTCCCCAATATGAGCTGAGTGTAGGTCCTGTGAGAAAGTCCCCACTTCATGCTTCACTTTATTACACCTAATCTCTGGAAGGATTGGACTGGAGGACACACAAACAGGGAAGTAGAATAGGAGAGTGTGTGTCTGGTCTTCTGTCAGTGTGTGTGTGTAATGTAAAAAATGTACTTACTGCTTCCTGGTCAACTTTTCTGGATGCCAGTGCCTCGTTCTTGGCTTCAAACTCGGCCTGGATGTTGTCTCGACGTCTCAGCACAGACTGGGACAGAAAAGTAAAGCGTTTCTTTTAATGAAAACTTGGTCGAAGTCACATGAATCATCAATTTACTGACACAATTTATCTCGGTGAATGTGAGTCCAACAATGATAATTTAATAAGAGCATCTTACTATTTCGCTGCTGATGAATTATTCTCCGATAATACACCTATAAATCTATACAAACCTACACATGGAAGTAGGAGTTGACGGTTGACAAGTCAGCTTGTAATGTGATGCCAGGGAGGGCAGTACTTCTCATCTCAGCACTACTTTGTATTAAGAAATTTACCACTTCTGTCAAACTGTGTCATTTAGCCCACGACTGCCTTGGGCTTGTGAGAAATCATGTCATGTTTTGTGGTACTGTACTTATTCTCCAACATACTGTATCAATTTATAATTAACATGCAAAGATTTGTGACAGTGGTTCAGTTTTTTTGTTTTCAAATCCTCATTGTATTTATTTTAACACATCAGATCTCTGTTAAAAAAAGGCTGCGTTTCAATACTGGATTTCTTCTTATTAGTAATGTCTTAAATCTCTAGGATTTTAAATGGGCTTTCACTTCAGCTGTATATATCTTTAATCTGTCTTGTTCTTCTTCTCTCCATTCTAATACGAGTTTGCATCTTCACCAGTGACTGATTGTAATTATTAGTTTAGCTCGTCACTGGGGTGACACTGACTTCTGTTTTTAGATTCTGTTGCCCCTTTCAGAAGATTTCAATTTGACTGGCATAAAGTTAACAAACTTGCAACTATTATAATATTTACAAGGACTGGCACCAATTTGTTTATGCAGTTCAATTTAGTACAAATGTAATTTTGAGTATCTAAATGTGTCAGGGTAACACTGTAATTTCTTCTAGAGTAAATGCCACTAATGGCTCCACTGCAGCTTGCTTGTGCAGAGATGCAACACTGAGCACAATTTAAAAAAGGAGTGAAAACAAATTCATAACCTACAATTTTTCCTAAAGTGGTATGGTCGAGTCCGCAAATCTTCATTTAACCTTCACATAAAGTGAATCATCTCTCAATCAAATGTCCCCATAGTGATGTGTGCCATGTGTGGCTGTGTCAAATAATGCTGGCTTAATGGTTTGGCTTAATGGATTTTCATTTATTACTCTGTTGATCTTGGCATCTCAGCCCATAGTTTTTAGAGCATAATCAAGCTTTGCACTCTATTTTTAATATGTTGACAGCAGGTGTGTGTTGGTTTTCTATTCAACAAGAATAAAGAGAAAAAGTGACATTAATTTTACAATTAAAAAAAGGTCTTGTTTGCTACTTTTGTCCACAGTAAATAACTGCACCAGGACTTTCAGGACGATGCAGCTGGTCATATTTGGCATTCTGGGAGTGTTTATCTGTAACTTGTACCTGCACAAGCAGAGGAATGTGAATGCGAAAACGTAATGTGTGAAAATATCAAATGTATTGTTCATTCCAGTGCACACACTTAGAACCCGTTCTGCACATCATGGTAGTCAGTCTCATGGCATGAGACATGAGCAGTGTGGTCTGTGCTCACCTTCACTGTCTCAGCACAGAGAACGTACTCGTGCACGGTGGGCAACAAGACATCAGATATGTGGTGGATCTGCTCTTCTGATTCCTTGGCGCACTGCTCCACACAGCTGGCCACGCCCTTCAGTGGGTCTGCCAGTTCCTCCTCTAAGCCCGCCCAGTGGGTGTAGGTGGGACCGCACTGTTTCAGCTCATCTACATACTCTGGATACACAGAGGACACATTTGCACATGATCCTGCAGCATGATCACTTCCATGCAGGTTACCTTAGTGGCAGATAATGTAATACCAAGCAGAGACAAGCTGTGGGAAACAGACTTCTGATAAACATCCAACATAGACTTTTATTTGTTTATTTTTTTTTTGTAAACACTCGCTCAACCACAGTCAGGGTGTTAAAAAAGCTTGGCGCAGTACCTTTCTGTTCTCTAATGATCCTCTGGGTGACTTTGTCCACACAGCTGATTTTGCTGCTGAACTCTTCCACGTACTCCTGCATCAGAGTGAACTCCTCCGGCCGGCTCCTTACGCCTCGTACCGAGTTGGCCACCGCCCTCATCGTCTCCCCCATCCTGCTCAGGAAGCCTGTACCTTGTTTCTTGTGAGGTGTCAGCTCCTACATGATTTCATAGCAAAGAGAATTAAACTGTGTACCAGCACTGAACAGCTCTACACTTCTAATACAAGTCTAAATCCTTTATACCGTCACTGTTTTAATGCTTCATTAAAATGAACAACTAAATAATACTGCAAGTTCAAAATCAAAAAGTCATTAGTCTTTTCAGAGATTAAAAAGAATATTATGATTCAAATAAAAAATAAAAATCTGTGTGTGAGACCTGTGCAGTGAGGAAGACTTTGAGGTGCTCGCTGTAAGACAAGATGGGATGCTCGGAGATCTTGTTGAGGAAGTGCTGCAGAGCTTTCCTCCTGGTCTCGATGAAATCATTGTTGAAACGATCCATCATGCCCTTCATCACAAACTTCTCAGGCAGAGGCTGAGGAAAGACCCAAACTTAGTAGTGAGTCAGAGAGCCAGGCAATGCAAAAGCAAGTCATAATGGTGATGCAGTTCCACACAGTCAGCATACTGTTTGCGCTCATGCAGGGAAGTACAAACTGGATGATGTGGCTGCCTCAAAGGTTGTAAAAAGTAGATCAATTATTGTCATCTTGACGCCATGCTTCAGTGGAAAGGATAAAACTCATGCAGGTCTGACCTTATAACATTTATACAATACATTGATTTCTGACTGAGTAATACAGCAGAATCTTACATAAATGTCATAATTTTCTGTGCCTCTAAACCCACAAACATGATTATCTCCAGGATTATAGGAAAACATATTTTCCGTGTATGAATTTCCCTGCTGCATGAAAAATGGTAAGAACAAATATTTAGATAATGTAAAAATCCACTGAGAACATTGGAAAATGGCTGGCAATAAGGCTGTGTATGTGTCAATTGTGGTAAGCTGAAACATCCAAAACTCTGTTATGGTCCTAGTGGGTTCTGCAGCAGCCCACAGATGTGTTAAGCAGATGATGTGGTGTGCAGACACATACATGGATGATGAGTGTTGGGTGGTTTTCTTCCAGTCTGCTTCGGAGCCACACAAAGTCCTGGTAGCGTCGGTGTACCTCATACTCACAGGAGTCGAACTCGCTCCGCGTGGTCTGGAGAGAAGTTCAGGGTGAGTATTACATCATTAAATCCACTGTCCCATTCTGGCCTCACAGTTTTTCTATATGAATCATGTCAGAACCTGCTTTGTGAAAATGTCTGATTCCTACAAAGTCTGCATACAGATATCTATACATCACCTTGGTCATGACTCTGTACATGATGAAGGTCTCGATGGCTGTAACATGGCTCTCTGGGTTGTCCACAGTGATGAAGATGTCTTTGGTGTTGGCATCATGCTGTTGCTCATCATCCTCCTCCAGTCTGTACTGGTTGACCATGGAGCTGGGAGAATGGGGCACAGGGTTTCCATCTGACAGGGATGTGTTCTGGACCAAAGAGAAGATGACAGTGTTAGCCCACGGTTGATAAACAATTCAGATAGTATCACAGATTTTATGTCAGGGATCGGATCATTTTTCAGAGCTGACTAAGTTGTTATGTCTTCATTTCCTGTCCCTAAAACACTGGGGTGATGTGTGGCCATTCTCACATGGCTGATCACCTACTTGAATATCTGTCCGTTCAATCCATTGCTTAGCACAATGATTGGAACAGGGGTAAACAGTAAATGGAGCTCTGTCTAAAAGTAAAAAAAAAAATCTAAACTACCTACACATACAAAGCTGAGTGATTTGAATACATTAGATACAGTTTGTTTAATCAGTACAGTTTTTATTTTTGCCATTTTATGAGCGACAGTGTTTCAGACTGGCTGAGGTATCAACTTCGCTAATTGGTTACTGGCCCAAGTTTACCTCTCTTTGTGACATTCCAGGCAGAAGTACTAATATTTGGATTAACTGAAGCATCACTGTCCTTGAATCCAATTTTACACAGCAGATTGCACAACGGCTGTAGTACTGCATT
This sequence comes from Helostoma temminkii, assembly GCA_900302695.1. Classification (NCBI taxonomy): domain Eukaryota; kingdom Metazoa; phylum Chordata; class Actinopteri; order Anabantiformes; family Helostomatidae; genus Helostoma; species Helostoma temminkii. The sequence goes on along the minus strand of OMLM01020589.1, from coordinate 55,201 downwards.
TCTGGCAGAACACAATGTTTTCTTTTCCTTACACATTTCGAAGCATGATACTTTGTTTCTTTCACACGTCAATTTACATCACTATTCTGCCCACCTCTTTCTGCCTTGTAGTTGAATGCTTCTTTTTTTCTTTTCCTTTTTGACAGAATAGATCACCCTGCTCACTGCGGAACCAGTGTCATGGGATAATGAGATTATGCAGAAGCCTTAAATGAGACTTACTTTTACTAGAACCCATACTGACATAATCACAACGAAAACCTCCCTTCGCTGTACGTAAGTACAGAACTTCTACATTGTAAGGAGCCTATAATTATTATTCTAGAAAACTGTGATTGTTTTGTTGTTTAGAAGTTAGGCTTATCAACAGTGATACACCCAGTTTATCTTTGACAACTAACTCTGGGAGCCATCTGGGCCCTGTGGGCGCATTTTCACTTCGCAAACCTATCCAGATGGTGTGTGGGTTAAGTACTTGATGAAGCTAAATATGCTCTGGTAAAGAAAAAATTGGACTGGATTAATCCCCACTTGGTCCATCTTCTCTCTCACTCATAGACGGTACTGCCATTCAGTCACAGAGAGTGAAACTGTTCTCACCTCTGAATCCAGAGCTACATTCAGCAGGAGAATAAGCTTCCCAGATTATCAGCATTCCAAAAAACCAACAGTAAATGGGTCAAAGATCGTCACTCATTTTTAAGGTAAGCCCATGGATCGTACAGTTGAAATGACATCGCCATTATGCAATAAAGTGAATGACTTGCATCTAAGCAGGAAATCAGAATGAAAACAGCCATTCACTGAAACAACACAGGGTCTATAGTGATGGGGACTTTGTGCTACAAACATGTGTGACACCAGGAATACAATCGATACAGTCCAATATGAGAATGACAAATCCATGAACATGAAGGCTTATCTAACACAAAACACTACAAAGAGGCTTATGATGCTATGGCACAAGATTTTACTTTCAGTTGTCACAGCAACTGTTTAATTTTACCTATGCAAATTGTCATATGAAGCAGAAATGCAGTACTAACATTTAACAGGAACATGTACTTGGATGTATACAATTGCCCAACACTATGTCTAGCCAGAGTTTGACTTTTGCTTGTCACATGGTGCAGAATTGCTTGTAGCAGTGCTGCATCATGTGACAAGCAAAAGTCAAACTGTTCTGTGAGCTCACACTAGCCACAGTCCTCAATGTTACAAGGAAAAAATATTTTACTTGGAATATCTGAGTGTACTTGTGTGATGATAGAGTCTTAACTTTATCTTGGGATATAATATAAATATTTAAATGATAACAACAGTCCTTCAAATGGCTTCCTTTCATAGAGTGCACGCCTACACAGTGAGAGCACCACTATATCCACACCAAACACAAAGTGAAACATTAGCTTTCATCATCAAAAGTTACAATTTCACAATATCAACATGCAAACATTCTTGAGTAGTGGACAAATAGAAGTTTTTACTTAAAAACAACTTACTAGATCAGAGGCCAAAGGTTAATTGGCAGTGCATTTTTCATTAAAATCAAAATGTTAAACTCATGGTGTAAAGGACAAGCAAATTATTTCAGACATATTTTTCACAAATTGTCATGGCTATCCCATCAACACAGGTTGTTCAGGATTCAGGTTGTCATGTAAATGTATGTAGCCAACACCAGAAAGACGATACCTCTGTGTTTCACATGCCTTTTCAGAGTGGACTTGTCACATTCAAATAAGCCAGGTTATGCAAACAGCATACTGCATGTTTCCTGTAACAACAGCTGAGAAGCTGCTATGGTCAGCAGAGGGCCCCAGGCCACACCCCCTTGTGCCGCTCCATGACACAACACAACAAACATGCCATGACTTTTCTCTCCTGGATGCAGCTATCACCTGACCATACACATGGAGCAGGGAGATCTCACTTATCAGTGTGTTACTGGAAACAGAGCAAGAACATCTTAGACTGCTTAAGGCAAATGCATCCACTAAAAATAGCTTCATATCAGCATGCAAAAAAGATCCAATAAGGAGCTCCTTAACAAAATCTTAAGTATTAACATTAGATCTTTAATGGCTAATATACAGTAGTCAGTAGGAGTGTGCACTGTCTACAAAAAAAATGTGTGCACATACTAGGTGTAAGCCTTGCTCTCATCTACTCACTTTAGAAAAAGAAAGCAGAAGAAGAAATGGAACATGACGGTTCTGTGCAAAAATGTTTTACCAGCTTCTGGTATTAATAAATCATATGGATATCCGATTATCTGTGCTCTTTAGAAAAGAGGCAGAGGAGGAAGTAGAATCAGCATAAACCGCAATGTTTCACATTTCTAAAGGTACACAACAGGTCCACACGCCAGCTGTGGTTATATCTTTGTGGAGGTTTGTGGGTATCTACCTTAATAGACTAATGCAGATTATGAAGACATGTAGTAAGTATAAGTACAAATGTAAAACAAGAGGTTCTAATGCGAGAAAATAAGGAAAGATTTGGAGCAACTTCCTGCAATAGTACACCTATGAGTGTATTATCATGCTGACACCATTTGTAAACAGGTTTTAGTCACATGTAATTAGCATAACGTCTGCATATATCTACTTTATCCAGGTTAAAATGCAATAATGCTTAAATATGAGCATTCAAAGGACAAACATCAGTAAGTGAATTCATGAATAAAGCGAAAAAGAACCACCTATAATCCAGCCTGACTTGGTTTAAGCTGCTGCTGCTGCAGGGATGTGTGACAGCAGAAAGAGCACATGTAACCAGAAGCCAGAAGGTTATACATGTGCTCATCACCTGTAGGTTATGTTTATGTCTAAAAAATGTGCAGCATATGAGAATATGAATAACTTTTTTATTGATTGACTTGGGCTGAAACTTTGCATTATTGTCAATATCAAGGGGCTCAGGTAAAATCTCAGGTAAAAATGGAGAAATGGGGAAAAAAAATTGTCATCAGTTTGCTTTTTTTGTCCAACTCCCAGCACAGAAGCCATAGATACAGAATTTAATGTGATATAATGTATGAAAAACAGCATGAGAAAATCACTGTTTAAAAGGCAGAGATCAAGAAAAATTTGGGGACAGATGTTTATGCTTCTCTGATCATTTACATCATCTGCAACATTTTAAAAAATGGAATAAAATGGAACAAGTTACAGCTGAAGTTGCAGCTTGGTGCCTGTTTTTGGCAACATGTATTTGGAATTTGGAACCTTCATATGAAATAAAGTGGTAGGATTACTGTAATTAAAGTTATTTATTACAGTATGTGGATGATTAGCTCTAATACATGGGACTTCCTTGAAGGCTGAAAAACGTCCCACCAAACTGCATGCAAAAATGTCACAATATAAGGATGGCTTGATTATGTGCTTGATACGTGACTCACAAAACATTACCTTGGAACTTTATTAAATATCTAACTGTGATATATTAATTCGGCACCTACATAAGCCACCAACCACCATCAGTTCGGCTTAACATTGTCCATTCATATTCAAATGTACTTGCTTAAAGACAACTAACGTGTCAACAAGGGATAAAAGTTGAAAGCCAGTTATGGAGACGTATTGAAAAGGTGAGCCAACAAATTTGTTAAATCCCTAATCACGTATCAATCGGGTGTAAGTAATAAACAGTAAGCAAAAAATATATTCAAAAACTGAACGGGGTTTGGCGTTAGCCTTTCCAAGAGGGAAGTTAACAGCAACAGTCGGGTCCTAAGGTCAGTTCATCAGCTGACCCAGGACTCTTTCTTCTCCGTGGTCACCGTGTGTGCCACAGACTGTCACTACATTCTGAACACAGAAAGAAACTCACAAACTAACGTTGTTGGACTTATATCGGCTACTTGGTCGAATCCACGTAGCAAGAAAGGCAGAGGAACAGTACGAAACTGAAGCTTTCCACTTGTTCTCGGAGAGCTGTTTTCTTTACCTTGCTGAAAACCTCCAGGTCTTCGTCCTCGTCTAGGTCCAACATGTGTCCTGAGAAGTCCGCAGGGACCGTCTGTCCGCTCATCTCACTCGCCAGCTTTCTCAATGAACTGAGTTCATCAGGCGGACATGAGAGGCAAAACTTCCACCACAACTTCAGAGCAGCAAGACGAAGCACAGAGCGGATGACAACATTTCCTGTCACAGATTTCAAATTAAAAGCCGTACAGCTGCAGCCACTGGATGTAGGACTCGAAGATAAAAACAAGTATTGTTTTTCTGTGAATTGTCAGTATTCCGGGAGAGAAAATGCTACACACGTAATGCTAATTTCAAAATAAAATGTATATGTTTTTGCTGAGGTTTTTTTTGTTTGTTTGTTTTTGTTTGTTTTTTTATTGTTGGTTAAACAAATAAATAATCAGTGAATGAATAACCTATTGATGCATATCTAATATTTAGTGCAGTAATATAAAACATGTGCCAAACTTTATTTTTTGTTATTTCAGCAACCATGTCATTACCTCACAGAGAAGCTATATTGGATGTCTGTAAAGTGTCAGTTGACAGTTGATCCAGATAAATCATGAGATTTATTTATGTTATCCGTTAAAAGCTTTACCAGGAGAGTGTGTTATTTTCCAGGATATTTGTAAGAAATTAGTCATTTGCATTCAGTAACAGTTTCAGCACAAGACCTTGATGTAATGACACTTTTGACTGAAAGTTAGTCTAACTATTAAGTTAGTCTAACTATTAACTATTAACTGAGTTATGTTCAACTCACATAACACAATTCATTAAGCATGGCATGGGCCAGATGTTTGACACGACAGAAATAACCCTACTAACTATAACAGTATAATGTCACTCACTTGTGTTTTTGATATCTTTGATAAGATATAATGGTTGCATCAACTGAGGAATGCTTTTATTTTGGTGGTTAACCAAACTGCCACAGTTGTGCTGGTGATGTCGCTGCTCTTGACACATCTGGAATCCCCAGCACGCAAATGCGGAAGGATCAGAGCAGAAATCACTCCCTTCATGATGAAGTTGGGACAGGGCCAGTTCTACAGGAGGCTACTATTGGCTAGAGCACATTGGTAAAATTTCCACCAGGGAAAATAAAAATATGTTGGAGAGCTTCTGTGCTGACAGTAAGATACACTAGCAATATGCACAAGCAATGAAAAAAATATGAAAATAAAATCTGTTTTAAAAATGTCATGCAGGCAACATGTCTCCTACCAAGTAAAGGACCAAGAACAGAGAGTGCAGTCCAGTCCCATTCAGACCAGTCACTTATCAAACACTTCTAGGATAGCTCATTAATGCCTTAACAGCTTTGTAGTTATAAAATATATTTTACATTTCTCCCCAATGTAAATAGCTTCAAACAGCAGGCCTCTTGAGTGACCCATTTTGGTGACATAGAAGTTACCAAATGTCGTTCTAAGCCCATTAAACTGTTTGGTCCCTTTTTTAGCTGGTGTGACTGCAATGATTCCAATTCGTGTAAGATCCAAACAACGACATTGCAGTTTGTTAGTGGAACAGGAACTTTGCTCAGTGGAGGACTGTAGAGCTGCATTCAAAGACATCCTGGCATTGCTAGTTAAGATCTGATATATATATTTCCTATGTGTGTGTGTGTGTGTGTGTGTGTGTGTGTGTTCTGACGCCTGTCCATCAGCATAAAACTATTCTCATGCTGACTCATAAAACACCTGGTATCAATGTTGTGTGGTCATGTCGTGTGTAGATAGTTACATTTGAGAATTTACAGGAATTCTAAAACTATTAAACCCAGTGGCTCTCTAGGGAAACTGTCAAAGTACTGATACTGTGAAAGTGAAGGTAACATGCCTCTTTGATCTTAGGTCAAGTTTCCAACTCTTTCTGTCATGTGGCTGCAGCAGGGCTTTCCTGCATGTCTTTGTTTGAAACATGAACTCATGCTTGGCCTACTGTTTTGATCAGTGGTGGATGGGGATACTTTGCACACCGTAGCAACAGCAATGGCACAATCTCGTAGAAGGTCTTTATGTAGCACAAAACATGAAATTGACCGCTTAGAGGCAACACGTCAGATTTTTAATATTTAATTTTTTAGAAAATATGTAAAATATTAGTTACTGTAGCTTTAAAACACATGCAAGTTGTGTGTTTTTCATTAAAAAGCAAATGTCACCATACGAGATTCTGCTTTCGGCAGTTACAGTTGATGATCGTCATCAGTTACTTTGTCATGAGCACATTGTGAAAGCAGAGAAAACCAATGAACACATCAGGTTGGACAAAGCACAGCATGATTTGACACACGTGGCTTATCTCACTAACATGATCTTAAATGTACATATGTAAAATTATCATTGTTATCAAAATTATCATCAACACAAAGCCAAAACCTAAATGTGTAAAGATTTCCAAGTCCAGGCTTTGATTACCTGGCTGCTTCAGCTCACCTCTAAAAGCTCATTTCATGCCCAGCCAGCACACTGCACCTGAAACAATACAATATATTCCTCTGTATTTGTCAGAGCAAGACCTCCTATCACCTTCAGCCTCGTCAACACATGGCTGCGCAGTCTAACTCTCTGTCGCCTCGAGGGCTCAAATAACTGTCGGAATACAAAGCGAGAGCTCAGGCTCCAACACAAGGGAGCCGTGTACAGATGGAATACTCATTTGCATAATGTTATCATAATCTTTATTTACTGTAGTGTGGCTGGCCCATGGGCTGCACTGACAGACAACCCGAGCACCACCAGCAGATGGCGAGC
>OMLM01020589.1:4858-46219 GCA_900302695.1 Helostoma temminkii | reverse complement strand
TCCACTTGCCTGAGTCAGATTGCTCAATCTTCAGTCAGCGCATGCACACACACACACACACACACACACCACATAATTAGCCATTCAAACACTCCATGGGATTTTTTTTCTGTCTGTATTTTCTCTAAATGCACACTGCCAGTGGCATCACAAACAATGTGTCGTTCCACTTTTGGCATTTTGCAATTCAAAACAATGTGAGCGGTGCCTGAGCGGAATATTGAGGAGCAGAGAGAGCATTAACATACAGGAAGACATTATCACATCTGGCCTTTGCAGCCAACAGGAAGGCTGCTCAGTATGTCTGTGCATCACCGTTTGTGTGCATGTGTCAGTCTCATTGCATGTTTCTGTTTTGTGTGTCAGCGTTAATTGTCTTCGTGCATGCATGCGTGTGTGTAAATATATTGATTCACATGCCAGCATGCTGCGTGTGTGTGTCTTTATATGCATGAGGAGTATGCATTACGTGTTCGTATGTGATGTGTGAGCATGTGCAAATTATTTGTGTGTAGGCGTGTGTGCTTGCTTGTGTGTGTGTGTGTGTGTGTCCCTGTCCCCCACCTTTCAGATCAGAGGCTTCTGTAATGGTTCTACAAAGGTCAGGGTTTTTCAGAGGTTGGTATCTAGCGGCAGGCCATGTTTAAAGGTCACCACGCCACACCATCGAATTATCTCCCTGCCATTTCATACCAGTTTGTCTGTCTGATTGATTTTTAAAAATAAAGCTTCACCTCCTCCAAACCTCATTGTGGCTGCTTTTTCTTTCATGGGGAAAGCAAGGAGGACAGAGTAAGAGGAGGAGGAGGAGGAGAAGGAGTTGGGTGTGTGTGTGCACGCAGGTCTCTCTTTTGCAGGCTCTTAGATCGGAAGTGAGTTTTCATGCTTCTGATAGTAATGGTGAAGACTGGTGCTGTGCAGGTGGCTGCGTTTTGTCAGGGTTCGTTGTGATGCTGTGTGCTCTGACTGAGCAGGTGTGGAAATGAAACTGGTCAGTGGTATGACTGGGAGTGTTAAGAGTAAGGAAGAATTCATGGTGGTGCAACCTCATACTTTAAGCCTCTACCTCAAGGTGGCAATCTGTTGGATCATTAGACAATTTTTAGTAACAGAACAAACATGTTCATTTGAACAGTTTTAAGCAATCTCTTCTTGTTTCCCCTTCAGCACTTTTTTTGTGTCATTCACATTATGGTAGAATTAGAGTTATCTTGCTATGATAACATGAGTGTGGATTTTAAATGAAAAAAGCTGGTTCACAAAAATGTACTTACCTCCATTTTTTAGCAGTAGAAGATCACTCTTTTTGTTTTTGATGACTTCCTGATCTTACCGCAAGAGCCACAATCTATCTGATGTTTCTGATCATATCCACATCATCCACTGTGCGAAGCTGGGCGAAAGGAAATGTATGCACTGGACAGGCCACAGGGCTGACTATACAGATCATATGAACTTCAAATCTAACCAGGAAAAGTGCCATAAAATGTATCAGGTATGAAACGCTCTTAAGGTCTTCAAGTTTCCAATTCAGGTTGAATTTTAAACCTATTCTGGGACACGGTATCCAAAAGATTTGCCAAAATTTGTTTTTCTTTTTATTTGATTTTAATAATTCATTTCACAAGATGCTCTTATAGAACAGGAACAAATCTATACATGTATTTTTCATCCAAGAATATACATTTGAAGTAAGCTTTATGCTCTTTATTGACTGTGCCTTTAACTTACGGTGAGACAGGTATTCATGTTAAACTCATCCCACTGCAGCAATAAACTACCTATTGATTACCTGTTGATGTGATTGGGAAACCTCATCATATGAGAGCTGGACTTGGTCACAGCTTATTCTTAATGAAAGATGAGTACTGACAAATGGATGTATTGGTGTAACTCTGCTAAAAACACACACACACACACACACACACACACACACACACACACACACTGTGTTCTCCACTCACACAATAAAGGGCACAGGATCTATGCAGGGCCACAGGCAGCATAATAATCAGATCAACCAATCCTCAGCCCTCCTTTAACAATGTCTTACGTAGATCACTGCTGTCAAACTGCTTTTACACACTGTCACAGCCATTAGGCGGCGCGGGCCTGAGTGGCTTCTCGCCAAGACAGAAGGAAAAACAAAAATCAAAGCAAATGGAAAACATTCACTGTGACTGTTTGCCCTGCGCCGAGTCCAAAATGACTAAAGTAGAAAAGCATTACTGACAATTATGGCTCAACTCTTGTGTTTGTCAGTTTCCACTGTTTTTTTTCTCCCCCTCCTCTCTATCCATCCTCTCAGTCTAATGTTGAATGAATTGCTCTTGTTCAGGAAATTGCTGCTAACGGTGGCAGGCAGCTCCAAACATGTCCCACTTAAAGAGAGGGAGAGACGCAGACACAGAGAAAGATTAAATGGGGGAGTTTGGCCACCTGGATGAATGCAGGGATGAACAATTAAAAATCAATTTACTGTCAAAAATCTTTGCCTTCTAATTAGGACCGCATGCAGGCCGGAGGGGCTTTTCTGTTGAAGGGCATTGCTTTTTTTGTTTGTCTCCAACGCAAATAGTTTCACATTTGTGTTAATGTCCCCCTACCCCAACTATCTCATTGTTTTTCATCATCCGCTTACATGCTCACATAATCATAATGCAGCGGTAAATAGTGTATTATTCAGACATGGGTGAGTACAATGGGCCTAAGTGTATTTGCCAAAATGGAGAAACGACTGTTATGATTTGCAGCAGGTGTGCAGTTGTTGGAGCGCTCTATATCCCGAAGGGGACGAAAATGTCTCATACAGTAGACCATGAAACTTCACAGCCTTTCATACACGCTCATCAGGCTACATGTAGCAGCAAATACAGACACTTTGCAGGAAAACAAATAAAAGCACTTTCAGTGTGATCTGAAAAGCCTGATGCAGCGCTCATATTCTGTCAGAGAGGGACAGATTTGTCTGTTCGCCTGACAGTTTGGGTGGCTGCACGTTGCTTTCCTGTCACAGTGATGGAGTGCCCCGTTCGCACTATTTTAACCGCTGTGGTTTATGTGTAAAAGAAACGACACAGAGCAATGCACGCAGAGCAATGTAATATTCTCCTTGAGACTTGGGTCTCAAATATTTTCGTGATGCCTACTCTTGCATATGGGTTTTACTTAAGTATGGAGATGATTAAAACATGAAAAATGACAGAAGTAACATATTTTAAGCCGACAGCTGAGCATAAATCATAAAGGAATCATTGTGATGTTAATATTATATATATTTAAAGGTGCTACACACATGAGGATTATTTATATTTTATCTAATTACACTTTTTATTGGGTGGAGCTATGCTTATATGTTATAATATCATCAAACGTCTAATAACAATTATAATTATCGTATTACATTGCAGATTGGTGACAAGATAATAAGAGGCAACATTTCACCCCATATTTAACCCATGTGCTTCCATGTAAACATTAAATAGAAGAAACAAATGCTTTTTTCACAGCACTGAATGTCCAACTGTATGTCACAGTAATACGTTAGTGAAAGTGATGCAGGAGTAACAAAATACAAACACAAGTGGTCTGATGCATATACATGGACAGGTGTGACCAGTGATGTCTTGCCTGTGTATTTGTGATCCAGTCATCTGAGACACATTTTAAAACAAGTTCAGTGCTACAGAAAATGCTAACAGAAATGTTTCGCAGCAGACATTTTGACATATTGCGGCAGCCATGTCATCAATTACACATGTGCTTGACAAATCAGTATGTCTGATATGAAAAAGGCCCCACTGAAAGTAAACTAAAGAAATGTCAATCAATCACAGTGTATATCCCAAAACGATTCTGAGATATTAATGTTTTAGTGATCTTTTGATGATTAAACAGAAACCACCCTTGGATAACATATACGCATGTGCACATTTCACAATCTAAATAGACACATTTCTACAGAAATTAGATTTGAATATTTGTGGTTCATTCGTTTATGGATTGATCTTTTTGATTCTTACAACCCCATGACCTTCGATACGGCAGGTTTAGTTCTGTACTGATGTACCACAATCATCAGTTTGTTGTTCGTTTCATCTTTGGAATTATATTATGAGTTCAGCAGCTTTTGTGGGCCACTAGTGGAGCTTTCAGCCTTGTTTATTTAACCGATGATCATTTGTGATGTGTGTTTCTTTAATTTCTTTTCAGTGAAACAAACTGCAGTGAGCACAGCATCAGTGGACCTCAGCATTTTGCTTTTTATTTATGTCTCAGTAGTCAATCCATCAAATAACAAAGACTTTTTAAGCCACTTGTAGTGTAGCCACCTACTAACTGTATATTAAAATGTGGTGAGGGAATGGAATAAATTATATATATTATAATACATGTATCTTATAATACACGTGTCTTGTTAGAAAGTACACTGTGTCCCTGCTAGTACTTCACTCATAGTGAAGTATGTCCATGGAACTAAATCTTGATACCTAGGGACATCCCTTCATAGTATGACTACACATGAAAATAATGGTCTAAGAAAGAGTCCTTGTTGAAGGAAAATCTCTCTTTAGTACAACATTCTGTCTTATAGAGTATGTGCTGTCGTTGTGAGCAGCAGAAATGTCCCTGCCTGTGCTCAGTTTTAAATGTCCAAGGCTTGTACTGCTACAGCCTTGCTTATTTTGTATGTCCAGCAGGAGGAAATAGTGCATTTTTTGAGTACTAGTTCCTGCAGAAAATTAATAAATCTTTAGTGTTCTATTGAGGCAGCAGGATGGTGTTTGTAGGACTGAATCAAAATAAACTACAGTATGTGTATACATGGTTTCGAATGTCATCTGCACAACATTTTGGCTCACAGTCTTTATATTTCTTGCGCAGCATAGTCTGTCTTTGGCACGGAGAAATAAGAATTTTGGATACAAACACAGGAGTTGTATTCGTTTCTGTCCTTTGTTATGTTTTTTCAATTTTATTGTTTGCAGAATTTAGTTTAGTTGTATTTTTCTTTGTGTAACATTCCCAACACTACTATAATAACAAATGCTTTTTTTCTGTTTCATTATGGCCAACAACGGCCACACAGCCAGCACAGCCCACACTTCTCACCCAAGCCCCCAGCCCACTTCCAACAGTATGTCGGGAGGTGCAGACATGGTAAGGCTATGGAATATGTCTGTCACATACCTGGATGTCGAAATGCAAAAGCAAAATTTTTTGCAGAAAAGAAAACTGGATGTTGTATATTGGATATTTTGGCAGCAAATATACATTGCTTGTGGACATATAATTGATATGTTCAGTATCATTTATTTAACGTTTTAACAACTTGTCCTTTACGTTAAATGTGAACATATCGGCATTATATTGACAGATAAAGCAATCGATTTGCCATTGCATTCCTTACAAAATCATCTTTGTGATTGCAGTTTGGTTATATTGTAACACGAGTTATAGGAGACTGGGACCTAAATGTAATAATTTAGAGGTAGTTTGGGGGTTTGGGAGCACAGATGGACAGATGCTACAAGCCACTTAATGTATTTTTTTTCTCAACTGACACTTCCTATAATGCTCCAAATGTCACTGCTGCCAGTACAGTATGAGTATGAGTATGTAAGCTAGAAAATAGAAACTACAATTCTTAGATTATAAGCGTGCAGTAAGGCAGAGGTTTGGTACACACCAATTCACTACAACAGATCTGACTGCAGTTGTCCGCTCCTATAAACATACTCCTTCAACTCTTAACCTGTTGTGACAGTTCAGACCAATTTAAATGACATGCAGCAATTAAAAGTGGATGTAATTATCAACAGCTTTCAAAGACTTGCTTGGAGTCTAACATGTAAAAGTTGGCATTATTTATCAATTAGTAAGATACTGTAAATGAGCACAGAGAGAGGCGTGGTACAGGGCTGGAGTACTGAGATAACAAATGAAGAAAAAGAAGACACAGTAGACTGGAGCTGGTGAAGATAAGCAGAAAAGTAGCACTTGCCCCTCCTTCATCAACACCACCTGCAATCCTGACTGCTCACTGCCAAGCAGGTCAGACTGGTTGTACTGGAAAGCTTCCAGATGTGTATCTGCGTGGCATTCCTACAAAGAGGCAGCCTCTCAGTGACACTATTTCTTGAATAAAGATTAACAAAAACATAGAAAGTTGCAACTATGTCCACTGTGTTTGTAGTGTGGGTATTTCACACTGTTGTTGAACAGATTTAAGATCTTAAAATAAATGTCCCACCAACTTGACACATAGTGTTCTGTCAAATATAATTTTGCTATGATCAAAATAATCTATAAAAAAAAGAATGACTTTACTCAAATACAAGCCACAAATATTCAGCTCAATGAGAAGCTCCAAGTGTAAAACATGAACACCTCCCTAGGACCTGGCTTCCACTAAAATCCACCAATGAACCACTTTGTAGCCTTATTGGTGAAACAAAGACAGAAAAAAGAAAACTAACTAAATGTCAGACATAGTTCCACTGGCAATTTTGTGGTCATGTGGCACATACATGTACGTATGTACATGTACATACAAAAACGTTCTAAAGAACACCAAAATCCAGGTCCTGAAGTGGTCCTTTCAGAGCCCAGATCTCTGGCAGGAGCTCAGGTTTAATGACCATGCGTGAAAACACACAATATGGATAAGCTGGAACAATTTGCCATGAAAGAAAGGACTAAGATCCCTACCATATGAGTTGTGAGTCAGAAAGGTTACACTTTTTACTATTAATTGTCAGAGTGCTTATAAGTTTTAACTTGTCATTTTTGTTTCTTTTTGTTTCAATTGAAAAACCCCCCCCAAATATGATGAAATTGTTCTGTAAAAAAAAATCTGTAAAGTATCACATATGTGACAGCAGAATTCACTGATTCACTGATAAAATAAAAACAACATCTTCGTATCCAGAAGAACATACTTCCTATAATGTGAGTCAAAGTCACAGTGGATTCTACTGTATTGAGTCACCTAGAAGATAGTGAGTGACTGAGGATTGAGTGTATTGAGCTCGACAGATTGTTGTGACTGAACGACTGCCAATTAAGTGGTTTACATTCATAACTGTGCCCCAGCAAGCATTTTATACAGATGTACAGTCTTTGCTATTGTTAGAATGGCGACCAATCAAATTCTCTGTCCTCTGCTCCTGTGTGAGATACAGTGAAATAAGTGGGCTTATTTTATTTGTCAGTGTCAGATGGAAAACTGTAAATAATTACTCATGAACACCATATGCTGACTCACTACTCAAATCAAGCAATGTGACAATCAACAGCGTTGAACAGTGCTGCATGGTCTGGCACAAGGCTGCTATTACTGAACAGTCTTTGTGCCACTGCCCATTATCAAGTTACTTTACAAGGATTAACCAGACCCAGTGGTGCCTGTGCCATATAGCATTATCTAGAGAGCGTACTGTAAGTGTGATGACCTAATAGCTCAAAGGCAACACTCTCTGAGCAACATCTCTGTCAGCACCTTCATCAACAGGTAACACAGTCACTGTAAATACACTTGTTTGGTCTTTTGGACATTACTCTTGCACATAAACTAAGAAGCTTTGTTTGGTTTTTGGAGCAACCCCACTCTGGTCACTCTTTACTAGAGTAGCTAGATTTATTTAGATGTTTTGTGCCACATCATTCAAGTCCTATGCTTTGTCAGCTGGTGGACAGCGACCTTAAACATGAGTTTGAATCTAATAATCCAAAATTAATCCAAATCTCACCATGCATAGACTGTGTATGAAAATGGTCCATGTCTTGTAGTTGGGTAGGACTAAGACCAGCTCATGTTCCCATCACTTTAATATGTCACATATGTCACTTTACAGCATATTTGCACTCCCCTGGACATTCCGTTTTATGTTGTACAGCTAGGTTTTTTCTATTTTTCTTATATTTTTCTATATCTTCTTAGAGTGTATATTTTGTATTTTGTAATTTGTAAATTGATACAGATATTTTTATTTTTATTCTTTCTTAGTTAAATTTATTCTTTCTTAGTTAATTTACTTATATATATATATTTCTCAAATCTACTTTTGTTGTTTAATATTTATTTCTCATATAGATATTCTTTCTTTCTTTGTTTAAGGTCACGGGCGGTCGCCTAAGCATTTCACTGCACATTGTACTGTGTATGACTGTGTGTGTGGCAAATAAAATTTGAATTTGAATTTGAATTTGATCCTCACAGAACCACTCAGAATTTGTGACAGGACCAAAGTCTACCTTAAAACATGGGTGTAGCTGTTTCAGGCCACACTGAATGCTGTGTTCAGATCAGCCCAAACTGCCACATTCTGAGACTGATTAAGTCTCGGACAGTAAATGTATTGAGTGACACATTCATCTTTGATTGATTTTTTTACGCCAACAATAGTTGCTTTACACACAAAACACAAGAAAGCTTTTAAACCTCAGAGGAGGGATTAATAAGTCACACAACAGCATGGGGATTAGAAGTGTTTCTACCGCTGTTTTTTTAATAACAGTCCCTACCTCCATTCCTCCCATTAGCTTTGGGCTTCAAAGCATATGAGACCAATCCACTTGTCCACCTGCTACCTGTGTAGCCAGCAGTACTCCAGCATATTAGCATTATCTGTTGTATTTGTCATGTTCTCCATCTGTCTCTCTCTTTCCTTTTAGCCATCTCTGTTTCTACATTTCAACTCAAATCTGTTTCATTGCACAATCAACATTTATCAGTTTAAAATAAATTCCAATGTACAATTCAAATACCATTTGTTCCTAAACAAACAATGCCTGCATCACAAGCATCAGGTGCAGCCCCTCAATACATTTACATTAATTCATCAAACAACAGGACAGAACTGCAGAGAGAACCAGGATCTTGTTTAACTGAACCATTTGCTTCCTGTCACATCCTTACTTTGTTTAACTACCCAATTTCTTTCATGTCTTTGCTTCTCCTTTTGCTATTTCCATTTTTCCTTTCTCTTCATTTCCTTTTTGTTTTTTATTCTGCCCCACTCTTCCCTCCTTGTCTCCCCACTGCTCCTCTTCATCCAGACGGACTCATTATGGCAGACTCTGTTGGCCTGCCTATTTCATACACTCATACACACGCACACACGCACACACACTACGCAGAATGACAGAGAGAACCACACACCTGTGATATTTAACAGGGCTGGTTAGTTATTTAGGAAAACAAAACGCTGCAGTCCTATCTCCAGGGGACCCAGTCATGTTTAATTTCTGAAATGTTTTGAGGGGAAAAACACACAGAAAAAAATATTATCTATCTATCTATTAGGGAGGTTGACCAAATTGGCTGACTATTAAGTAGGAAAAGACTTAATCTGATCACTAAATAGATTATTTTATTTATAGGAGAGCCACCGTGATACACACATCCCAAAATATATATAAAACAACCAACAATGACTTGGGTTAATTAATAAAACAAAAAAAAGAAGACCTTACAACTCATAGTAACATTGTGCACAAAGCTGCACTCCTATCTTAATTACTGACCCTGAGCTACTGCTTAAATACCCTCATCAATCCAACTGTGTCCTTACAGGTCTACACAACATCTCTTATAAAAACAGAAATATCATAATAAGCTTCTAATTTGACCAGTAAAAATCCACCACAATCACAAAATCTAGTTTTCCAAATGCAATAAAATTCTACAACACCTTAAACAAGTCAAAATAATTAAATATACCCAACCCAAATGCCCCCTTGACTTGGTCTCACCCCATTACATCACTAATGATATGAGAGAAGGGCCTCCCCCTTTTGTCTCCTGACAGCATGGTAAGTAATATGAAAGACTGCTTGATTTCCTAAACCTCTAAATTATGTTAACATTAAACTGAAGGTTAAATCAATAAACATCAACTTGAGCAATTCTTGTCTGTTTTATTTTTAACTAATTTAATATTGTAACTTAATATAATGCTTAACACAAACAAACCGGGATAAACATCTCTACTGAGATGTCTCAAAAATTGATAAATAACATTTCTAATACTATAAAAAATGTCAATAATACCTGAAAGATGATTGATTGACATTTTTTATAGTGGCTCATGTCTTGTATTCATGTGTTTTGAGCACCTAAGCATAATTAATACATGTGAATTTTGTGCCAGATCAGTGATTCTCCACAGCCAGCAACTGGAGTGTAACCCCTGACAGTAAATTCCATTCACACATCTGTGTTTCTCCTCATGCAATGACAAATACATTAAAAAATCATATTACCTGAAATTTGATTTAAATTATTAATAACACATTAAATTAATAAATAGATGCATCAGAAATAGGCGCCCATTAAAATAACCAGCTTAATGTGGCAGAGTGGTTTCTATGTACTAGTGATGCTGGGAGGTGTGATGTCAGGGATATAGGCCCTAGTAGGGTGTCCACAGGCAACATAGTTGGGGAGGAGGTGCCAGAAGAGTGATTCTAGTTTTGTATTATCAGATCTGTGGCTGTATGCCTTTGACACTCATATGGAGAGAGGAGCGAACCTGTCAACTGATCAGCATTGAAGGTAGGGATGAGGGAAGGAAAATGTACAGTTTGTGGACATTAGTTGCTTGCTTTTTGCAGATGATGCTGTTCTTTTAGCTTCATCGGACCACAGCTTTCAGCATTAACTTGCATTCAGTGGCAAGAAGAAGAAGAAGCAGCACCTACAAATCTGAGGCTGGATTGGGAGTGAGTTGCTGCCCCAACCCCAATATCTCCTCTCCATAGCTATGAGAATTTGTTATATTTGGATTGTCTTGTTCTGGTCACTATGATCCATCTTTAAAAGCCTCTGTGTGTTAGGGTTGTAAGTCCTCCCACCACAAAGTTGGTGAGAACTTGCTCAGGTTGCACTTATGGTAAAGGCAGTAACGCATTAATGTACCCTAAATGGACTCTGCAGCTTTTCATCTGCTCACATTAATGGGTCACTTTCTAAGTCAAGGTGACATTGATTGCCAAACATCAAAGTCTGGCTTCAAACACTCAACAGAAAAGGCCGCATGATGCCACCTGCCCGGATTCAATGCAAAACAGAACACTGGCAACCAAGACGAACCCGTATAAAATGACAGCACAAGCCTCCAGACATCATTACCATGAAGTGTTACTGTTCACCATGTCAAACACAGAGTTCAGGTGTTCCGCACGAAATCCTACTGTATGCATCACTGTTGTGCATGTCCTTCAAGTCAACTGCATCATGAATGTTCAGGAACACCTTGAAGATTGTAATGCTGGGCTATGGAACAGTTGCATAAAAGTTATGAGTTAAAAAAAAAACACGACTGACCAGGATATTAGACAAACTCACTGATAACCACACGCCCCAAGAAAGCAGGACTTCCAGCTATACACAAGAAACGTAGCACAAGCAGCACATACAGTCATTTAGCGACAATATGTCATGGTGCATGAGCCTACAGGAACATATTGCAAAAGGGAAAACCACTGTCAGAAATTTTGACAAAACAATATTGTTCCTATATATTTCTGTTTGTACTGTATCTGTTTGATTATAAAAACATTTAAAAAATGAGCACACACAGCACTGGTCACATATTGTAACACCATCTATAGGAGTGTAGGTGAAGTAGTGGCTATTTCTCTATTTTACTTGCAATGATTTGCAAATCATAACTAATTTTAATGGAAGACAGAAAACATATCAAACGTTTAAACTGTGGCACTAACAAGGAAGAGCTGGAACATTTTGCAGACTTTACAGTCAGCAGGTCAGTAACATGACTACAGATAAAACGAGAATCTCTGAATTAAAGATGGGCAGAAGTTCACCAGTTTCTGAAAAGCTGCGTCTACAAATTGTCAAATAATTTCAGAATAAAATTACTCACTGGGAAATAATAGCTAATACTTTATTAATACCCTTGGTTAAATTCTTTGTGGACAGGCTGCCCCTTTGAGGTGCCAAAGGTGCAGGAGTTCAGTGTCTAGTCCAGGGACACATCGACACGTAGCCAGGAAAACTGGTAGTCAAACCACCAACCTTGGGGTTTCAAAGATGACTGCCCTACAAACCGAGTTACTGTATTGCAAATTAAAATTTTATCATTCCAAAAATAAATTATATATAAATATGAAATGCCACGCCATCTTCTCTGGGCCAAAGCTCATTTAAAAGTGGAAAACTGTTCTGGGGTCAAATCAAAATTAAATGTTCTGTTTGGAAACAATAGGTGATGTGTCCTTCAGACTAAAGAGGAGTAGACCCATCCAACTTGTTATCAGTACCAGTTTAAAAGCCTGAATCTCTGATAGTATGGGGATGCACTAATTGGATAGAATGGGCGGCTTGCACATCTGGAAACACATCATTTATGTTAAATGATATATCCAGGTTTTAGAGCAGTAAGTTCTCTATTCCAGACAATGTCTTTTTCAGGGACGACCTTGCATATTTCAGCAACACAATGCTAAACCTCCTACTGTATGCCTGTAGTCCTGACCTTTCTTTAACTGAAAATACTTGACACATCTTGAAATGCAAAATATGACAAAAAAAAAACAGGACTGTTGTGAAGTTAGAATCCTATATCAGACAAGAATGGGATAACATGCCTTCACCTATTCTTAAAATAGTAATAGTCAGTTTAAACATTTGATGGTGTTCTTTGTATGAATATATAGTTTCTGAGATTTGCGAATCATTGAATTCTGTTTTTATGTAGATTTTACACAGCATCCCAGTTTTACTGCAGAAAGATTTACTTCCTCTTGAGTATTTTAGACCTAAAAAAAATAGGCGAATGAATGAAACAAAAAAATGTGCTTTGGTTTATGCACCCATACACAGGCAGTGTATTAAGCTTTAAAAAGAAATGTATGTGTGTAACCATGTAACATTCTTGGTGTAGACACAGCGTTAGACCGTGTCCATACTAATCCAAGCAGATCCACATTTTTCTCTCTTATTTTGCAATTTCATGTGGACAGTGGGAACTGCAAAAACATGCTGAATGGCCTGATGTCCTGATGATGAAATGCATTTGTGCAGGGGCTCACTACAATAGGACCCATTTACCATGAGTAACTTCACACACCTTAGGTGCATCATATATCTATATGTCAATAAAGCCAAGTCAGAGTGTAAAACAGAATCAAATCTCGTTGTTCAGACTACCTCTGGAGGAGGATGGAGACTCATTCTACTCACATGCTCAAAAGTGTTTGAATACACATATCATATATAAGATCATCCTCTCCTTCTCTAAGTCCTCATCTTGCCGAGCGTTCCTCCATGATCAGACCCTTTGATCAGATATGATCTGACCTTCCATCAGCTCAGTCTCCACCTCTCCTCTCTTCCTATTTTTCTGCTCTTCTCCTCCAACATTCTCGTCTTCTTCTCCTTTTTTGCACCCTCTAAGCCTCAGCATCACCATCACTTCCTCTTCCTCTTGTCAGTATTTCCTGTTTCCTTTACTTCCTCTCATCTACAAGTGTCTCTCTCTAAAACACCACCTTTCCATCTGCCCTCTTTCACTCTCTTGTACTCCTTCAGTCAGACCTACCATTCTTGCTCCCTTCATCTGTCACACCACTCTTTTTCTTTTCTATCCTCCCAGCGTCCCATTAGGCCGAGCCAACCTAATTAGGAGTGTTGTGCCTTTTAGAGGGCTCAAACACCACTCCTGTTTATTGCAATTAGCACGGCCATTAACAAACACTTCACAACACTGAGGGGGGTGGGGGGTGCCACGGTCTGAATTATTTATAAAGTGGAGGAGGAGGGGGAAGGGAGAACAGGATGTAACTCCTGTCTTGTCTGGTTTCCTAACCTCCTTTTCTTTCCTCTTCCTCATTTCACCTCCTTTTGACGTATTCACAGTTCACACTGGAGGAAAAAACCATCAGCATCCATTTATCTATTTTTCAATATTTTAAAGTGTTTTTATCTCACAAAAAAGGGGGTATGTCATTTTTTTTTCTCCTGAATCACCGGTGCATCAATAAATCATAAATGTTCTTTTAATGTTGTATTTATTTGTTTGTGAATGGTGTAGTATAAATGCGTCATGTTGGTGTAGTGGTTAGCAGTGTTGCCTCACAGCAAGAACAAACTGTGTTCAGACCCCCAGGTTGGCCACGTGGCCTCTATGTGGAGTTTACATGAGGCTTCTCTGGATATTCTGGCTTCCTCACACTTGCATAGGTATAGTGTGTGTATGTATATACACACACACACTCAGCAGTATAGTTGTGTTATTTTTTTCCCGCTTGCACACACAAGCTCCACTGGTTTAATATTTTGAATTTTATCTCTTGCCCTGTGTTAAACAGGTCCAGTCAGTTCCTGTTGGTCATCCCAGCTAATCTTGCTCTTCTGAAATATGAGCCTGAATGACACATAGTGAGCAGTGGATGAATAATGAAGCTGCTTGGGTCATGCACTGTGATGTTCATTACATTAAATCACTGCTTATTCAGCAATGCACGTCTCAGTGAGGGCCTGAGAGACGACTGGTGGAGATGAGATACCAGACACTCTGAGACACACTGAAGCATCAGTGGTTCCTTTGGGAAGATATAGTCATCTGACACAACCGGCAAATGTTACTCACTGACTTCATCAGATTTTATGGTGAGTTTACTGTAACTGGTTTGTGTACATCAGAGCAGTTGGGACTCATTTGTTACAGGAAAATTCTGCCTTATCACAAGTGTTGATATAAAGGTAAGCTAACTTCTAGTGCCACAGCAGTAGTAAGTACAACTTACCCAAATTGACCATAGGTATGAATGGTTGTCTGTCTGTCAGCACTGTCTAGACTGGCAACCTGTCCAGGGTGTGCCTTGACTCTAGCTCAATAACAGCAGGGATAGGATTCCAGCACTCACACATAACAGGAAAACCAATTGGATAGTGGCAAATGGAACCTGCACCCTGTAAAAATTCATCTATGATGACAAATGCTTCTATTATCCATCTTTATCTACTGCTACATCATTTACTAATAGCAGTGTTGCCAGTTACTGAGGAAGACAGTTGGGGTTGATACATCAGATCCTGTGAAAAAGAAAGCAAGCCGTCATAAACCATCTTATTTTAAACCATGTGCACGAAAGATGCCTTAAATTGAACGTTTATAACTCACAGTTTGGGTAATAATTTTACAATTTGCCTGCATTTGCCTGAAGGGTTGTTTACAATCTACCTGACCACCCGACTTTCTCACAGCGATTGACCTACCACCATGGCTGTCAGCATTTCAAATGCAATATCAACCTGATTATGTCACTTAAGGAGGTCTGAAGACTGAATTGCCATGTTTAGATTCACATCCAACTCTGCTGTTATTGCTGGCAGATTTTCCCAATTCTCAGGGATTCTGATTGGTGGTCATTTGTCCTTTCAGCGGGGTAAGCTGTAGTGGTTAAGCATAGTCACTGTGTTTTGCTGGGAATCGGTTACATGAGGCTCCAGACTACCAGTGGTGCTGGTATATCCAGGTGTAAAATGAATTTCTCCATCTTGCTCGAATCTGTATGTGTTCTCATACACATCCATACAGTTGGCTATTTCAGCATCCACTTCAAATACTATGTCATTAAAAAGTAAAAAGGGCTACAGAGTTTACACACAACAGGAAATAATTAATAATTAACAATCAAAGTTAAGTTATAGCATAACAAAAAACACAAGCAATAAATGACAAAAAATAAACCTAAGTCAAAATGCAAAATCTGATGATGTCTGTCAAAGGTCAATGGGATTGATTTTTGAAAATGTGATCATTTTGAAATGATCATGATAGAATATATGGTCCATATTATATTATATAAGGCATGTGAAAAGTGCATTTAGTCCATTTCGTGATAGTGGCCATGGTTGGCTTGGGCACACAGCAGATAAAGTGGTGTCTGGTACTCTAGTGGAATGCTAAAGTGTGGCAGGATGAGAGGGAAGGAGGTTTATCAGTCAGCTCTTACGGGCTTTGGGTTCCACTTCACTGTCCTCTATAAGCTTGGAGGGCAATGGACCATCTAGAAGGACTGAATGATCCACAGAAACTCCAGGGAGAGAGTGAGACGGCTGGTCATGTGTTGAGGTGATGTGTTGAGGCTCACTGCTGAGCCTCAACACATCACCTTCAGGAATCATTCGCACAAATCACCTTGCCCCCACCTATAAGCATATAAATTGCTACGATTACAATAGCCAGACCTAATAAGCTGAACTGAAGTCATGGAATGTGCCATGTGTCCTTGGCTAGTTGAGACATGTCTGTTATGACTGTGTGTGTGGGATGTTAGCTGTCCACCAGCTCAGAGGAACTCTGTTGCTCATGCAGAAACATGAGGATATCTAAAACAGAATTTCAGCAAATGAACCTGGTGAGCAACTTTGATTAGAATGTGAAAGGGGTTTTAATACTTCCACCCACTGTCACTAAGTCATTCTTATTTTCATTTGGAAATACAACATATTACAGAAGCTAAAATGCTTGTGTTCAGCATTATCTTTATGACTTTTAAGTCAGAATGACTCACACAGGACTATTCTGACAAGCCTTACAAAAAAAGAGAACCACATTCATGTCGTACTTTTATCCTCTCATTCAGCCCGACACAGTTTCCCATTTCCTACTGCTACCACCGCATCCCACCCCTAACTCTCACAGACACACACACCGTGGGCGGGGAAGAGAAGGATGTACTGCAGCCACCTGGTCGTGCATGCAGGGATCCACATTAGCCCCCTGCTGCGCAAACGCCCTCCCATTTCCAACACAGCGGCTTTAATTATCATAGAAATCTGATGCATTTGTGTGTATGTGTGTGTCTGTGTGTGTGCACGCTTGCAGTGTCTCTGTGCAACAGTTCTAGATGTGTGTGCAAATGTGCGTGCACCTGTTTAGATCTGGGTTTTATATGTTGAGCATAATGGTGCATATTTTTCTTAGTAATTAAGTGCCTGGTGAAATGTTTTATTGTTGTTACAATATGTTGCTCTATGTAAATGTGTACCAGTATGGGTGACTGTGGTTGAACCATCCAGATTAATACAAAACTTAATATTAAAAAAAATAAAATACCCAGCCTTTGTAAAGCAAATTACACTTGTGTGTGTATGATGTCAACACTGCTGCTAAAATAAAATCATCACAATGTAAACAAATCAGTACTAAGTACAATTAAACTGTCTATTAGTCGATAGGCATTGATATGCAAACATTCAAGCTGTGGGACAAAGGCAAAAATTGAAAGCCCATGTTCAGTCCGCCTACAAGTGTTGAGGGTGAAATGTTTTTCCTCCAGAGAAGAGACATAAGTAAAACATGCTGAAGAGAATAAAGCATCTACAGGATGCTGTGACTGACAGCATGGGCAGTTACAATGAATACACAGGTTTGACCAAGGCTTGATGGTAGTTATAGAAAATGAGGACTGTGGATTTCATTCCCCATGTCTTTCATCTAGCTGTGAAGACTACTTAATGCCTAGTATGGACTGGAAGAATAATTACAGTGGCCAAGAAGTCAAATTTCATGCATTTGCATTTTGAATTAAGAGAATTTGCCCACACTGCTGTTTTCTGTCTGCCCAATTATGTTTTCCACTTGTCCAGAGGAGAAGAAACAATAGAAGTGCCTCTGATCCTCAGAGCACTTCTGACATACTATACAGTTGTAATGGGTGACCAATCAGTGGTTTCATCACTGCACTGCATTTGTTTGGAACATTAAAACAATAAATCTCATCCTAGTTTATATATAGAACATGTCTTAAATTATGTATATGGGCTTTTGAGTATATGTAGTAGTATCTGAAAGTCGTGCATTTTGAAAGTGTCAGCTTTTCATGAGCTATGAAACATAGCCTTATTTGTTGCGCTGTGACAATGCATCTGTCTAATACAACGGTTTATAAATGGTTTGTTTAGCTCAAGAACAGCAGTCGCTTGTTCCTGCTATGTCAGCAGCATTATTGAGATGATGTGGTCAGCGAGGCGCATCCATTCTACATGACGTGGATGACAGAGACTTCACAATGCTGTGTTTAGAGTGAAAAAGCCAGTGTGGTGTTCTCATAACTTGCTAACCTTTGCCATTCTGAGTTTAAACATCCTAATAAGTAGAGGTAGCCTGCTGCCTGCCCACATGCATCACACACATCAACCCTTAGCTTTCCACACCAGACTGCACATTCTGAACACCCAGCTGGATGTAACATTACACACACACGCACACACACACACATACAGTTCTTGTTGGAAATTAGAGTGTGGACAGCAGGCTAATAATCAATAGACAGGCCCACTAGAGAGCCACCACTGGGGCTCATTAAAGCTACATGCGGCCACACTGTCACACACACACATACATCCCCAGAGAGACTTGATAATCAAACATTGCACCAACGCACATGTTCCTCCCACAGCAACCTGAAGACAGCGAGGAGACAGAGAGAAGGCCAAGGCATTTACCAATCTGCATTTCTGGATAAAAACAGCAGGAGAAAGTAAATACTGTCAACGCTTCGCTCCTGATTAAAGTTCACTCAGTGGGTACAAAAGTCTTATTACAGACCTAGGTTGCAATGTATGGTTGAATTTTACACATTCATATAATAAATAAAAGGTCATATATACAATGGAAAAAAGACAAGTTGTAAACAGATCACGGAGAGCCTAGAGTGTTTTCAGCTATAGCCGCAGGTGTTGTCATATGCATGTATTAGTTAATTTAAGGAACGTTAGCTTAAACACCTCCCATCCTTTCACTTTTCAACTCCCTCAGTTATATTGTTATATTAGACTTTTAAATCAAAAACATTTTTTTTCCATATAGACATTTTCTACTATAGCTCTGGTAAAAGATTTACTAAGATTTGAGGCAGAGTTGGATAACTTAGCTAGTAACTAAGATTTCTACTTTCTTTTTAAAAGAGCGTATGCATATAACTAAGACTCACCTCTGTATGTTTAGCTGAGAGTAGACATCTTCTCAACATCCTGTATTCTTCTATATCGTAAGCATCGTAAACACTCACATATTTGACACCAATCTCATTTCAAAACTAAAGGACAGTTTCTGAGAAACCAAAATGATTAAAACTGATTCCATCACATAAACTTAGTGCACAGATAAATTGATGATAAATTGATTCCTGATGATATACGTGGAGGTGAGATTTCTCCACAGTGACTGGTGATTCAAAGTACATTTTACAGAAGGAAAAATCACTTCCACGTAATAAGTTATGCTTAAGAACACATTATCTGTGCAGAAAATCAGCATCAGAACTCATTTATCCAGTTGAAATGTCGAAGTTCCAAATATTTGTAGTTCTGTAGATTGCATGAAGGAAGTGCAGTCCTTGTTTTTAAGCTTATATTTGGTAAAGATAATGGATGGTCCTGACTCCAAATAGAAAAGGTGGTGCTGCAGCTCTGGGCTTTAAACAACCTTCAATACAAACTAATACATAGGGCCAGATCATGCACTTACACCACTTAATGGAAAATAATATTTTCAAGCCCAAATCATCACCCCTCCACTGCCATGCTTGACAGTGAGTATGAGGCATTTCTACTGCAATGTGTTTAATGCTTGGTTTTGTTTGCCCATAGGGCATTGTGGTAGAAGTCTGCAGATTGTACAGATACAGTTTTGTGAACCTCAGTTGTGTTTTTGTTTTCTTTAGACAGAAGAAGCTTTCTCCTGCTAACCCTGCCAAACAAAAAATATTAGTTCAGTCTTTTTCTAATTGTTCTGTCATGGACTATAACATTTAACATACTCAGTGAGGCCTGTAGGGTCTGAGATGTAGCTCTCCTGCATTTTTGTATTTCTCTAAGGACTGCATGGTCTCCACAGTCCACGGAGGCTTGGTGGTGGGATGCCAGCTCCTGGGAAGATTGGCAAATATTTTGAATGCGTTCCACTTATGCATAATGTTTTTCAGTGTAGAACGCTTTTTCCATTTGGTGAAAAAAAGTTATATGTTATTCTTCATCTGAGGTTGTATTTACCCTAATACTAAGACCGGCAGATCAGATACATTTTATGTATTTACACAAAAATCATTTAATCAAAAGAGGGGCGCTAACTTTCACACAGAATTGTATTTGCAACATACAAGTCTAGCAACACACAAAGGCCACACTATCTATATTGTTATATTTAAACAATGAATCCCTCTGTTTTTGGATCACCTACTCTTTAAATATGTTTTATTTAATATGTTAGAACCCTTTTTTATTGTGATTTTGTCAATGGTTTCAGTGATTCTCAGTTTAGTCTTACTGTAATTTAATACTTTAATACTATTCATATTAATTAGTGAAGACAAATGTAGCGATTGGATGCAGAAAACAATTTCAGTACAAACAACAGCATTGGCCTGGTGTAAATGGGCTTGAAATTACATTGACCTAAGAAGGTTTTCTTGTACGGCTTTAACTTTAGAAAATTCTAGTAAGGTGCTGTGTATTACAATCATGGCTGTATAACTTTATATGTGTACACAATTTTAAAACCATTACATAATCTCCATTTAAATTACCATTTGCAGAACTGCAGGAGAAAGACGTCTAAATGGTTCTGTACAAGGTAACCTGCTACAAAACACAGCATTATTTGTACACAGCAGCTAATTGGCACTGTGGCACTGTCATACCACTGTCCCTATATGGTATGATGTTAAACACAGACTTATGTCTCTAATCTTGCCTACTGAGATGTGTTTTGGATAGTCCCTCCTGGTTTTAGTCACACGGTCCTGTTATATCTACCTTGTGCAAAATAGACAAAATGGTTATATAATAAGGGTTTGTGTATAATATTAAAGGATCACATTTACAATCATATTATTGATTATTTTAAATAATAATTTTCATAACTTCGAATGGGAATGAATGAAGAAATCATTTAAAAGACAATACTATTATTGTTATTTTGCATGTTAGGCCTAATTGGGAAAGGTCTTGTTTTATTTATTCTGCCATTATGGGGTAGGGACAGCCTTGTAGGCTGTTGTGAAAAGTGCTGATGCTAATACAGCTAGCACAGGTTGTAATTAGAAATGTTTTCATATTATTTATCTCCAGAAGGATCCTTACATCTGCTATAGAGAGTCTTCCATTGAGTTCTAGTCTGACTTACAACAAATAAAAACACAACGACTGCCCTCAGGCACTGATACTAACCAACAATCAGACAAAAGTCACTGTAACAAATACACACACTGCTGTCTCATCATTTTGAGGTTGGAGAGCCCCAGGATGTTTTGGGTTAGATGTTCATACAATTAGTTCATACAGCAGTTGTGCCGCTGTAGCACCATGAGGCCATTTCAGCTTTCCAAAGCACAGAGCAGCATTTTATTAGGCCTCCGTTTAAAGAATCCCACCGTTTTGATGATACTGTTTGGGCTTTGTGGGATTAAGATGCATTGTTACCTTCATGCAATGAGAGAGCTGCACTAATTTGGTATGAATGTAAACATCCTGATGCATCAACTCAATCTACGTAAAGCAACATATTTACGTGAGCAATCGACGCATCATCCCGGCGCTAATTATTAAATTATACAGTAGTTAGTAATGCTGTTTGAAGCAAGTATTACTGTGTGTTAAACATAAACAAAGACGACTAAAAAATTAAAAATTTCAATTCATTTCAGTTATTTTCTTTTTTGTGCTTTTTGCTCGCAACCACTTTAGTTAATTTTTGGGAATTGACAGAGGTTTGTACAAGAGACTGATTGTCAACATAAGTGAATTAAAGAAAGGAAAGAAAAAAAAAGCTCCACTGCCACAGTGCAGTGTTCTGTCAAAAGTGCACCCATCTACCCTTTCACATTCACACACACACACACGCACACACACACACACAAAGGCACATTCTATAGTTGCAAGGACGCTGGATTACATAATGGGCTCTCTATCCCTTTACTTTCATCTTAACCATCACAAGTAAATAACCCCAATCTAAACCCCTAAAATCAGATCTGTATCCTCAAACAGGAATTGTGAGGACTGGTCTAATTTTTGCCCCAGTACCAGCATGTTCTGAAACGTATTTAAGAGTTAAATTTATCCACACATCTATACAAATGCATATACACACAAACAGAGACACACACACACCCGAGATCCCTATTTAAGCAGGACTGGGGATTAGTGTTGCCCTTTGTGGATCTGACATTCACCAATTGGACTTAATTAGCAGTGCTGAGCCTGACGCTGACCTTTTGTCAAGCGAGCTGTCATTGAAAACCTTTCTGTTGACTTGAATGGGGAATGTTATTTGTTAACGTAATCAGAGACCACACAGCTCAGGCTGGTGCATATAGCCAAGCATTGTCTTCTCACTATCTGCACAAAGGTTTAATGGAAAGATAAAATCACAGACCAAAATACAAAACTCATAGTGGCTTTCTGATCAAAAACCAAGAAAAAAGTCAGTAACATCCAAATATATCCAATACTAAAAATATAACCCTTTTATATTTGACACTTAAATACAAGTAGGTGACTGGTGATATTCAAGTTCCATGTACAGTAAATAACAAAAATGTACTGATTCTTCTAACAGTATTATATGCATATAAAGCCTAGTATCTTATTCCTATGTGCCCAGAAGCTCCATTGTTGACCAGAAATGATTAAAAAAACAAATCAAGGAGCCACAGTGTTGCCCTGGGTGGCTGTTACAGCCCTGGCTAATATGTGTACTTGTACATTTACTGCAATATAGGGATGTTCAGATACAAAGTCGATGGAACAGATCATTGCATCACACCACCTTCACTAGCTTGCCTTCTCCCCTTAATGCATTGGTTGTTTCAGACATAATCTGACCCAGTGGTGTAGCCATCACAGTGTGGATCTTGTCAAAGTTGCTAATACCCTTATGCTTCCCCAAGTTAGGTACATATTGTAATAGTTCACCTTGTTTTCAGTTTGAAATATTCTGGGTTTTTTTTTTTTGATGAGCTACAGTTCCTTGCTATTATGTTGTTTCCATATTTAAATAGGAGTGAAAAATGTTACTGCTGGTTTATCTAATGGGGGCTGGCATAAAATATCACATTAAAAAAAAGTATGAGCTGTGACCTGCAGAATGTCTAAAGGTGACCCCAACTGTTCTATCATCAAAGCATTCTGTGAGCGGGTAAACATCCCATCTCTACTTGATCCTGTGTGTGTGGATGTCTCTTTCCTGCTCCGTCACTCACACAGACTCACACACAGAGATGCACAAAGCAAAGATAGATTCTCACAAAGCCACAGCGTCCACTCTCCAACAACAAAAAGAAATGTTGACTCAATGTTCTTTCCACTTAAATGCAATTCCTCCCTTCCCTCTTGAGCTGCCGTTCCTATTACCATTGAATTATTTTGCTTGTGTGGACAATTGCTAAA
The DNA here is from genome assembly GCA_900302695.1 of Helostoma temminkii. Taxonomy (NCBI): domain Eukaryota; kingdom Metazoa; phylum Chordata; class Actinopteri; order Anabantiformes; family Helostomatidae; genus Helostoma; species Helostoma temminkii. The sequence goes on along the minus strand of OMLM01020589.1, from coordinate 22,791 downwards.
CGCATCAGCCTGGCCTCCTCCACAGAATCAATTTTGCATGCTTACCAGCTGGAATTTTTCAATTTACATGCCCCTGAAAAACAATCACTAATCACTAATCGCTGCAGCATTGTTCAGACATTTGTGCTCACTGCGTTTTTTTAGTTGTAGGTTGGCATGACATTGGACTGTATTGAGGAGGGTAAGTATGTGTTAGTGTTTATGTACTCTGCGGTTGTGTGTGTGTAAATTTGCAATGGAGGGGGATTAATTGGGTTGAGAGCAATGTTTTCTGGATAACGTCCTGCATATGCCAGGGAAATGGCACTGTTGACGAGAGCTTGTGTATTGCTAATATCCGGTCTGAATTTAATTTGGGTTCTAATAATGAGGGCTATTATGGCTGTGCACTGGAAGATATAGAGATGACTACTGTTGTCTCTTTGCTTTGAACCAGCAGGCTGAAGGTTATAACTATAATGCTATATGCTGCAACTGAAAGCAGGGTGCTTATGGATGTGACTGGGGATAATGTCAGGATCCGGACCTGTAGGGGCTCAACCCATCCACAAATATGGAGGTAAATACTGATTGGTTAAATTGAAGCTGCGAAAAGAGTATGTTTGTAAAAAGGATCATTTTAACCTGCTGATCGCAGCAATGCAGATAAAATGAATTTATATCATAAATTCCTGATTGATTGGTGTAATTATGGCGTTACTAACACTTAGTGCTGAATAATGAGAGCTGAATTGGGAAAACTCCCAATTTTTAGAGATTCATCATGTCAACCCAGAGAAACACCTTGTCAGGGTGGCATTTCAAATCACGATTACAAATGTTTTGGCTCTGCCTGCATGACCCCGATGGGATGGACTCTGCATGCGTGACAGGTGCCTGTGATAAGGACAGCCCCTTTAAAAAGCCTTAAAAAAGCGTAGGCACGAGTTATTTAAAATCTCTCTTATGTGCCATTTAAAAATAAATCTATTCAAGAGGTTCTTGCAAAGGAGACAATATATTTTTCTTTCCAATACAGTAGCTGCATCTTTGAAAATGCTCAAAGTGAAGTCACTGTGTGAGACTCTGAGAATGTGATCTGATCCTGCTTTACCAACTCTTGCAATTTCTAGTCTGGTTTTTGTAGAATTCTTCAGGCACTATACCATCATGCTGTGGGTTGATTGATCTCTCCGTTCCACTCACGCTGCTGTAATGTTGTTAAGGAGGCATTATAACCAATCAGGTGGCCATTTCCCATCCATCCCATTCAATTCAAGGATTTCTCTTGTTAATGTTACAAGGCAGCCGGTTTAACTAGAAGAAATTCCCCAGACTATGAGATATGACACTCCCCCTCTCTCTCTCTCTCTCTCTCAACTGCTACTGAGCTTCGGCTTGCAGACAGCCACCCTGACATTATACTGTTGGAAACCATGATAAACATGGGAATTTATTTTCCCCTACGTGATGGCAAGCTGTCCAGGTCCAGAGGCAGCAAAAGAGCCAAAAGATACCAAATACCCATAGTAGCAATATCATCTATGTGCTGCTGCCTTAAATTTCCCCAAGAGGATCAATAAAGCATGTCATTAATCAGTGAGGTGTGTGTGATGCATGATTAATGGGAACTGTTGTATAATGTACAAAGAAGATAAATGCAACCAGAAAACACACCAGATACCTGCGTAGTGAATGAACTAGCGACAGCACCAGCTGATTGGGACCTTGCAGTAGGTGAATCCTGCTGTATATAATAAAAGCAGTCATGAGATTAGTCATGATAGTCCGACCACAGTGAACCCAAGAGTTCGACCATGTTTTTGTTAAGGCTGATGAGTAGAAAGTAGCCTATTACTTTTCTTCCAGCAGAGTTAAGTCATCCAGACAATATCTTAATAAGACTCTCCATTGTAACTCAGGATAGTACACTAAGGTTAACAAACAGTCTGATAACACTCTTTCCATTTACACCTGGCATTTCTCTTCTGCATTGTGTTTAGATCTCATTTCTCTGTGCTCTATGCAAAGCAGGTGAGTTTGTGGAAATGTGGCATTATCAACAAAAACAAACATGGCAGGTGCGGTTTCACCAGGCGAAGTACTGTACAGGCGGAAGGTACTTTTCCTTTCAGGCGTAAAGTGTGGCATTTCATTCACAGGAGGTGATAGTGTTGAGCTCTGCAGCTGCACTGACAAGCTTCTATATATGGATGAAACTGCATAAATCATCACACTTACTGTAACCTGCAGAATCCTTTATTGTATGATTAGTATTATAGGGACTGATATAGTGCACAACCATAAATTTAAAATTATAAAATAATACTACTTATCATGGCACATTCACTATTGAACCAAAAAGAAAAAGAAAAGAAAGAGAGCCATGGCACTGCATTCGATCACACATTCTTTTATGCACGTTTTTTATTATTACCTAGCTTTGTGCTATCAATACAATAAAACACAATACCAATGTTGGTAACAACAGCAAAGTTCTTAATGCTAATGTTATGCTGTGTAAGGTAACTTACATGTTATTCACAACATTGACATATTTGGATGAGTTTTCAAGTGCCATATGAATTTGAACATGGTAGACCTGTTTTTTTTTTTAATCCACACAGTTTACATGAAAAGGCTGCAACATTTGATTTAAAAACCTTATTAAAAACTCAGCTCAAGGTGCGTCTTGTTTGGACGTCATACACCCTGTAACTGACAGATGCACACTGAAAGGTTGTAAAAACTCAACCTCTCCTCCTACACAAATGTTTGGTGATAGTCTTTGAAAGACTCTTTTATTGTTCATGAGTCACAACCTGAATCAAAACAGGAATCCATTACAGACGAACGGCAGTGCAAGTCAAGGCTATTTATGTTGGATAAATGCTAACTAGAAAGCCAATTTCTGCATTAGCTTACCTTATCATAGATGTCAGCATACTTTTATGTAGTTATACTCTCTTACCCTGTCTCTTTGTTATTATTTTTTTTTTATTTCATTAATTTTGAGTGTTTCTGTTTCCTTTGTAGCTGTTGAATGTTTTGCCGTAGTTTCTGTTCATTAAATCCAATTTAATGAAATCCAATCACTTATACAATATATATCTCCTATAGATATAAACCTGGGATTAAATACATTCTGAGTTTTTGAGGATGTAAGAGCTTGAGCATCCGCTTCTGGACTGCAGTCCCCTCAGTTTGAAATAAATGTTTTTAGAGAGTTGCCATAACAGAGCAACGTCACTCGGATTAATAACAAATACTTCTCGACCCCCGCCTCCAGCCCAGACGATTTCAGAGGCTGACTCCCTGTTTTGTTACACCCCCGCTTCCCCCCAAACCCATATCAAGGACCTGTCACAAATTAGTTCCACCTCGATTCACTCACCCTCTTTGTCTTCCTCCCACCCCGCCTCCTTCCCCTGCACGGTGCGATAGCCGATTGCTCATGGATAAACATTGCTAATGTGTGCCAGCGAGTAATGAGGGGCTGATCGAGCTCCACCACACCACCAAGAAGTAGCAGAGAGAGAGACAGAGAAGTTGATAGAGAAAAAAAAAAGAAAGAAGACAATTGCGAAAAGGAGGTGGGGGACAAGAACCTTGACAGTTAATTATCTGGAGAATATGGCAATCAGAGTAGCAATGAGTGTTTCTGTGCATCTCTCAGTTATTTGGTCCTTCGGGACGTGTTGTCGAATTCATTCAGCAGACAAGCTGAATGCTGAAGGCCTCTGAGCTCTTCTCTGTTCAGCTGTGTCCATTGCCAAACCATTACGCTTTCTTTGATTACTCACCTTGACGGAAATTTGTCTCCTGTTGCTTGGAGTCACACTTTCACAAAAATAGATATATATATGTTTTGTTTTTCTTTTTTTTCTTCTCTTTTTGTACCACTATCTCTACACACATAATAGTATTTTGTTTGTAAACTCCTGGAAGTTACATTTCTGTACTACTAAAGAGCAACTACAGATATGTTTTGTAGGAAATGTAACCGCAACCAAATAAACGTTACAGTCTTATCAGCCTTTCCCGTCAAGGAGGAACATTGTAGGTTTAACCATGATTCAAGAGATATAGTTTAATTTGTTTAAACAGACACACTATGAAATTCCACAGAATTTCTGACTCTGCCAAATCAGCCATTTGTGATCTAGTTTTTATTTGACACGTGCTGTGCTGACATTGTTAGGGCCTATAGTGCAGCATGAAGTGGAGTGTTGGAAACTATTGCCCTGGACAATGCTGTTTATTGCTAATGGACCTTCAAAGCCTTGAAAGAGTTTAAAGTTATAGCAATAATATTAATGAAAAAAGCATGCATGTGATGTTTAGGGACTGTACAGAGTGTAGGTCAGTTGAGTTTCAGAGCCTAAATGGTCTATATCAATAACATCAGCCTCTAATCCTCTCAATCCCTCCACCCAGGGAACAAGCACCTCATGGAAATTACAGAGAAATATAAGTGACATTTCTGTAAGGCGTTGTAGGCTTTTATGTAATTCAGGACCCAAGGAGGAAGCTGACACAGCAGGATAGAGTATAGATCTTTAAAGTAGAATTAAAAGAGAATGAGAGCAACCTGATGTGAGTGACTGGAACTGGGAGCAATGGAGCACTGGCCGCACCTTCATATCTGCACTGGTAGGTGGCACTTAACCGTATTGTGCACAGGAGAAAAAGGTGAGTACTGGGAATGATCTCGTAATGAATGTTGCTTGTGAGTATGGTCAACTGGCTTACTGGTGGCAATGGGCCGAAAGACATGAGTGGAGGATGATAGTTAATCCAGAGAAAAGTGCAGAAGAGTTTACAAAATGGATGTGTCCTAAGATGGCGTCCTCCACATAGTCACTCTTTCAGCAGGAAGTAGAGTCTACACCAAACACTACACAAACACAGTGATCAGTGAACAAGGAACAGAACAAATCCATGATCCAAGCTCAGGTCCAAAACAGAGACTGATTTTCTTTGTTTGACTTGTGGTTTGAGACATAGAAGATGTAAACAGATCCACAAACAGGATCCATACTGGAAAAGAGATCAGATTGCTGGGAGAGGCCAAAAAAAATCCAAATTCCACAGTACCAATAGCAGAGGTCAAGGCATAGTATCAGAAATCAAGTTCAGGGAGGAAGGCGGGCTCAGGTCAGACTGACACCACCAGAAGGTCAGGGCAGGACCAGAGGCAGGGTGGAGAGTCAGAAGAGAGACAAAAAGTTTAATAAATTACTGTTTGCAAGGTAGCGTTAGCCTTGGATCTTACAAAGTGATAAACTTGCATTAGCCAACACGAGGTGCCCCTGGAACACAGGACTAGTGTTTGTTTGTGTCCCAGTAACTGTTTCCAGTCAGTTACAACATAAATTTAAGATTAATTAAATGTCTGCACAGTATTTCTGATGAATTTTCCTATAAAATCTAAATTTCTTTCAAAAACAAGGACATTTCCAAGAGACCCCAAACTTTTGAATGTTAGCATATGTGAATACAGACATCTCTGTGACAAAAACAGACACAGCAGTCGTGCATTGAAGGAAGCCTGGATTGATAATTAGGCCATTTTTATTCAGTTTAAAAAGTGCCTGCTGCTTGCTGCAGGCCTGGCTGCCTCTCCCAAGGATTGCCCCCGGTCACAGCCCTTCATTTGCTTTTTGGTTTACAGCCATTACACACACACACACACACACACACACAGCCATACGAACACTGCCCTCTCTTCTAATGACTGACCCTGACACACCAAACAGTCCTAGAGCCAAGGTTCGTTTTAGGGAATAGAGAGAGAGATGTACCCAGGCAAGCAGGACCTACGGCAACTGGTAGAGGTCAATCTTCCTGGTCAATATATGGACAGTTTGGAAGCAAATAAGCACAGAACAATTCCCAGCTGTCCACCCACTCTCTGATGCTCATCTGCCTTCTGGCTGTAAATACCGATGGTCACACCATAACTCTCTTCTGGCTGCACTGGCAGGCAGAGGGAAGTAGGATTGTGTGATGGTGCAAATATTTAAAATGATATCAAGCTTCTTGTTTATTCTCCCTGCTCTATGCTTTGTTGAATTTTCAGTGCTTTTTTTGTTTGGTTTTTAAAGTCAACAATATAAAAGATTTGTTGATTTCATGGTGGAAATATACATATTTATGCATGCTATATTGGAAAATGGAATAGAGCATTCAACTGACATACGCTACAGGATTTTGCTCCCCTAAGCTTTAGGCTGATGAACACATCAAGAAAAGAATTTATTGCATCATATCCAGGGTGTAAACAGTATTTTATATTGAGAGCTGAAATCTGAAATCTAATTTTGTCTATTACAGTAACGTAACTGCAAGCAATATTACAATGTCAGCATGATGGGCACATTTTTGTTTAACCAACCGAACATTTGATAAATACTCCAAGCATGATTGATTGTGAATATATGCTTTATTAATGATTGATTAAATAGGAATGCAGATGGCATGGATTTTGATTCTCATAAAACTGGGAATGAGGACAAGGGTGGGCTCTGGGGGCTCAAGTCCCTTCCCTTTTCCTAAATCAATCAAAGGTGACCCTCTCAACATTAATTAACCCTCTGGAGTCATTTTGTTTCCCATTTCTGATGTCTCAACTCTCTTGGTATGAACATTTACTATTTAGTACTGTACAATACAAGCAAGTCACTGAATATCGACAATATGTTTAATATGTTTGTTTCTGTGATGTCTCATTACATTGTAAAAAATAATTACAAGACAAAAATCAAAAGAAAATAAAGTGAAACAGAATTTTTCAACATTTCATCCAATATCCACGACAAACAAGTACATAGAAATGTTTACTGTGTGTAAGTATTTCTTTTCATCATCATTACATTTACAAAAACCTCATCATTGCTATATTATACGTTTTTACATGAGCGTCATCAGCATATGTTTAAAATGTGCTCTGTCAAAAAAAACTGTATTTATTATATAGCAAAACTGTCAGAAAATGATGGTTCTGTTATTCACACTGCCATCACCCTACACCATCCATGTCACTCTTGCTCCGTGACTGTCTTTTCAGGCTTTGCATATGATAACCTCCTCTCTGACCTCTTGAACCACAAGTACCATCAGAAGCCCTGATGGAGGTTCTAGTTATGCAAAGCTCTAAGAGTCAGGGCCAGAGGTCACCGATTGACAAGCCACAGTGGAGCCTCTCTGCCTTGACTTAGAGGCTGCTGCTTGTTAGCGTAGGATCCAAGCTCCTTAGTATTACAGGATGGACCACTGTTATTCATTAACAGGCGTCTACAGAGGATCCAGTGTAGCACTGATGCTGAAGTACAGTCAAGGTAATGCTAACCTGCTTGTTTGGTGTTTAGAAAGCATATGTACACTTTGCCTTGTATGGTATAAGTTGAACATATTACACTTTTAAATATTCTGAATTCTTTTTTGTTATATATCCATTATCAACATCATTATATTATTCTGTAAGTTTGTGTGTGCTGGGTATTGAAAATCACAAAAATGTTCAGTATGGTAGAATATGTTTAGCTTGACAATAAATACATTTTCACAGCAAAAAGAAAAAAAAAGGGTGTTTAGCAATTTGAAGAATTGTATTTGTCATGGAGTTTCTTTCAAACATTGTTCTTTTTATTATAATTGGTTTTATTACAAAGGTGAGTCTTTATTTGTGGAAATATGTACTTCTGGATAGTAAAAAAAACAAACTCTTTCTGATAAATAAGTTGCTGTTGATGACTGTACTCGCTTGATTGACATCCAGTGTGTTGTTTTCCAAAGTTCGAGTCCCAAACTGTCTGAGGTCTTAAGGTGCTCACCATTAAAAACTTTTCCCCATCACCAGCTCATTAAAACAGCTTCCTTGCAATTCATGTTGCTGACCATTTAAAATAATCATTGAAGTTTGTTGACATGAAGAGGTGTTAGTAATATTGATGCGCTGGTGTTTGTTTCAGCTCGGCGTCCTTTGTTGCATTCCAGGCATCTTGTGCCGAATATGATGAGTATGTTTTTATTTTGTTTGTTTGATATAACACATTTCCAGAACTTCACAATAAAGACAAGACTTAAATTAAAGAATGACGAGGCTGTACCATCAAGTAAAAGTAAAACAGACCCAGCAGGGTAGCAGAGACTTACATAAACCTATATGTATGATTACGTGTCTTCACTGAAGCCGAGATAGATGAGTGGAATCCTTCTCATGCCCCTTCTTTGCTACTATTTTTCCCACCTCTGTTACCTTTCTAACTACCCTCACTGTGTTTGGATATACTTCAGAAAATCATTTATAGGTTTATTGAAATGTTTAAAAGCCTCAAATAGTGTTCAGTACTTCATGGTGTGTTGACGTATGAGGAGGTCTGTTAGGTTTTTTTTTTCTTTTAATGACCATTTTCTGTAGATACCACAATTTTACAAAAGCTTACCATATTCTGTCTTTTTTGAATATTTACTGTCATTATTTGCAGACATAATTGACCATATATCCATTTTTGAATGAATGAATGATTTACCCAGTCTCACTTCATGGAATAATACTAAGGTGGTAAATTTCAAATGTATTAGATACCAAAGTTGTTGACATTTGTGTAGTGTGACCTATGTTCCCTTTACTGTATAGTGATGTATTTTCACAATGTGAAATTTGAAAGGTTTTGTAAATCACTAAGCATGAATATATCAGATATTACAGGTAACAATATTTCTTGTATTCAACCATAAGATCCTAGTTTTAAATGCAAAACTTTCTTTAACAAAATATTTTTTTCTCCAGTGAAGAAGACGAGTCATGTTTTCCTTTTTTTTTTTTTTCGAACACAACTTTCAATCTCCTTCCATCCTGCCTTTGTAAACTGCTTCATGGGATTTAATAGGCTACTAATAGTTTATGGATTTTTTTTTCCTTTTTCTGCGTCTTTACAGTTGTGCGGTACATGTTGCTGTGCGGATGGCCTTGTGGCGCTTCAAACCCAATTCATTCTACCTTTTGTAAAGCTGGCTGCTTTGAAAAGACGAGACCTTCCTAGTGAAGAAAAAGCTGCCCACGGCCTCATCGCACCCCAGTGACTGCATACCTCTCTTTCTCTCTCTGCACCTCCCTCTCTACTTTGTCAATGCAGCTGGATTTTCAGTCCAATCTAATTTTTAGGTATTAATGTTGAACGAGCACTGCTGCCAAAGCATCTCAATAGAGATCTCAAAAAATTTTCATATTGCAGCTGATAGTGAACGCTTTGTGCCAGTGCTCTGTATTTTTAATGCTGGCTAATATTCTGCCAACAATAAACAAAGATGCAGGTTCCCCCCGTGTGACATAACAGACACAGCAGTCGTGTGAGTTTTATATTATAAACAACCCCGGAAACATTTCTCCTTTTAGAGCAGTTTGTTTGTTTGCTCTATAACAGCTCCACATTTTCTATTTCATTTTATATTGTCTTTCATATGTTGCATGTGTGTTTTTTTCAAATTCAGATAGTTTGCAGGCAGAATAGTACAAGGATGTGAGCACTGTGTGAAACTTTCATGCAGATTTGTTCAGGTAAGAGCCTAAATTATATCATAAATGAAATGACTAGCTGTTGGCTAACACCAGGCCACTATTTAAAAACCATAATTTTAATAATGTTGCTGTGCAATCACTGCACACTGACTCCATCTCCTGCACAATGTGCTCCATCTTTTATTATTCCCCATGCACGCTCACACTGATCAGCAATGTGTAGTTAAACATAGTGCCTTTGTCTCCCCTCCATCTTTTTGTATTCCTCTTGCTGTTTTACCTCTAAAAGCACCTGCTGTGGCTGAACAATGAGCCAGCAGCAGCGCAAGCAGCTAACATACCTCCTGCATCCACTAGGGGGCAGTACAACGCCATGAAACACAGCTGGTCCCAGAAGTCGGCTTCTTTGTCTGCTTTATCTTGGAAGGAACCATCTCCATCCAAGATAAAACCATGTATGATTATTTTACTCCCTCCCACCACCATCCAAGTCACCCTCAAAGAAGGCAACAATCACTGTGGAATCCTTGAGAGATTTTAATTTCCTTTGACTCTGGAGATTCATGCATGTCAAAGGCAGCAGCAAAAACGTAAATGCAAATACAGTGTTGCTCCGCTGAAATGAAGCTGCCGCTCAAAAGAAGCGCTCGTGTGGCTCGTTTTTTTTTTTGGCTACTAGTGGTCGACTTCCCTCGAATATAAAAAGGGAATCAAATCAATAGAATCACGTAGAATCGTTGTCACGCCCAAATGGGTTCCATCGATTGCATGCCTTAATTTTTCAGTAGACACCAACAGAGATTACCTGTAGCTTTTCTGGCTTTTTGGCATTTCAGTGGAGCTAATGTAAAGAAAAAAAGAACATGAAAGCTTGTTTGATGTTTTTGTGCAGTTCATGTCCCTCGCTGCTTTGAAAAAGAAAGGCACAAAATCAGTGATCTGTCCTTGTGTCTCTGTATATATGTGTGTGTGTGTGTGTGTGCAGGCGAGACAGACAGAGAGATCTGGACACCTACAGGGAATCCTCTACTACCTGACCATTATCTGCAGTTAAAAACAGGCTCTCTATTTCTCTCTCTGCTCAAATAATTTTAAGCCTTACTAATTGAAAATGTCAGCTCGACAAGCCAAGGCCTGTTGCGTCGAGTTAAGAGACCAGTTGGCATTAAGAAGACCTTAAATCAGCCCTGAGGAAATTGGTTTAATTTTGCTTCTTCCTTTCTTTCTTCTGTTTTTTTTTCATCCCCCCCTCTAAGTCTTTGTGTATTTTTGTTTCAGGGAAATTTTACAGGCAGCAGCGTCCACCCTCTGAGCTTGAGACTGATATAAGGGCTTGGCTTGCTCATTCTGGCTTTTCATTTAATTTTTTTCAGTCATTGTCTAGGCTGCCTGTGATGTCTGAATATTCATATGTATTTTCTTTTTATATCAGATAAAAGAAAAGGAACAATTGTACTGTGGTGTTTTTTTCCTGGATTGTCTGCAGAAACAGGTTTAGTCCTAAAGTAAGGAGCTACTGGCTTTTAGATGGTAGATAAAAATGAAATATGAATAGACTGTAGAGGATGAAAATGGTATAGTTTGGGGAATATTATCATTGTTTGTGGTATTGGTTTCACGAATCAGCTCCAAAGACTTTTTTTATTTTTTATTTTGAAAGAGGAAATGGTCAAATTGAAAATTCAGTCCTCAGAGTGTTGACTTCCATCAACCAGTGTGATTCCAAAGCTCTGTCAGAGACTAAATAAAAAGGAAAAGTGGAATAGGGGATTTTATGGAATTTTATGACTCATTACACCTTATTGCCTTTCCTTGTCTCCTTTCTCTTATAGGAAAAAAACCTCCGCTGCACACACACACACACACACACACAGACACACACACAGCCTTTCTGTGTGTGTGGAGGCTTTTGTCGGCCATGAGTGCTGATCACAGCAGATGATGTGTGGTGTGTCAATGCATATGATTTCCTGTGCACCCCCTCCACTGCCCCAACCCTGCTTCACCCATCATCACACACACAGAAACAGTCACACACACAATGTTTTTTCCACAAAGAACGTTTTAGTGGGTTCCCATGCTGGTGGAGGTGTTGGCTGAAGGCCGTGAAGCGCTCAGCACATCAATTAATCCACCATTACAAGGTGCCAGGGTGTGTGTGTGTGTGTGTGTGTGTGAGAGAGAGAGAGAGTGAGTGAAGCACAAATCTAATTATTCCCTGGCTTTGCTCATAGCAGGTACAGAGTCTGTTAGAAAGACTGCTGGTGGCTGAAGGTTTTTTCATTGCTGCAATACCCCTTTTTCTCCCTCTCTCTGTTTCTTTACATCTCTCTCTCTCTCATCTTTCCCTGCATCCTGCCTCACCCCCACCTTTCTGTCTTCGTCTTTCTCCTCCTCCTCCTCCTTCGTCCATCCTCCCACCCCCCCATCCATCTCTACCTCTGTATCCCTCTCTCTCCTCTCTATCACTCTCTCGCAGATGCCACATCACACCACACGCTCTTCATTTCTCTTTCTCTCTTTCTCTCTCTCTCTCTCTCTCTCTCTCTCTCCCTTGCAGGTATCATCGGCCCTGAAGCTGTGTATTCCAGGTCTTCAGTTGCTGGCCCATCCAACCTGCCTGCCCCCCTGTTGCTTGTTGTTGTTATTGGTTGTGTGCTCTGCTGTTCTTTTCTCTTTCTTTTTCTTTCAAATCACCCCAACTGGCTGAGGCAGATGGCCACCCACCTTGAGCCTGGTTCTGCTGGAGGTTTCTTCCTTTCTTAAAAAGGGAGTTTTTCCTCTCCACTGTTGCCTAGTGCTTGCTCAAAGGGGGATTTGTTGGGTTTTCCTTATTATTTAGTTGTATTGTAAGGTCTTAAACCTTACATTGTAAAGTGCCTTGAGATTTGTTGTGATTTGGCACTATATAAATAAAGTTGAATTGAATTGAATTGAATTGATTACACACACATTAAGATTATATGTGGTCACCTCCATATTATCTATATATCCAAACAAGCAAAAACAAAAAAGGACATCACATTTATTATATTTTTTTAATTCTTGTAGATCAGAAGTTTTGCCTAAAAGTAGTCCTTTATTTTCCTATTATTCTGCTGAGTGTCCCTTAGATGATCTTCTAGAGCTTAATTATTACTTTATAATTGCTGTGTCACTGCCATCAACTACAACTCACAGAACTCCCAACCTTCTAAATTATATCAAGAACAATGGACTTCCTTATGACAAAAGAAAACATAATGGTTTTGCTCATTATCTATCTGAACATGGGCTACTACAGTGGAAAATTAAACTTAGTTGAATGAAATTTTAAAATGTAAGAAAATGCACTCTCAGCATAAATCTCTCTCTAATGTACAGTATGTTTAGTGTTTTATTTCTTAATTTCAAATTGAGATCCCACTGGCTTAATTGTGGGGAAATTACATTTAGAATATATACATTTCCTGGTGCAGTCAGACATGATGGCATGGTTATACGAAACAACATACAGTGGGACTTAAAAGGTTCATAAGATGCAGAATGTTCTCTATTTCTGCATATTAAGATCTAAATCAAAATCTGATTTTCATGCAACTCTTAAGACTATAAAATGGGAACCTAGCAAAACATATGAAATAAAAACCTAACATTTATTTGTGCATTGTGAAAAACTAAAAATATCTGTGTATGGCAACATACGGCACATGAATTTAGGATACTTCAGTAACTGGTGCATTTCTGGTAACTGTTTATCAGCTCAACTATCTCACTCTTTACAGAACAGGTTCAACGCAGATATGTTAGTTGGCTTCCTTTCATTAATTGCCTCCCTCAGGTCCTTCCAAAACATTGCCACAGGATTAAGGTCAGGACAATAGTTGGTCATTGCAAAACATTACATTTCTTCTGCTTTATCTATTCTTTTACCTATTCTCTTGCTACATGAGCTATACTTTCAAGTCTGTGATCTATGACCTTTTAGATCTTTTGGAACTGCCACAAAAAGTCATCCTTTCTTATTGATGACGTCTAGCGGCTGCACTCTGCATTACACAGCAACCTGTTATTTATATCCTGAAGTTAAAGTCATTTATAAGATTTTAAAGAGACATTTTAAAGAAACCTAACAGGCGTTTATGGCTAATCCCAACCAAATTGCTATGTTTGCACAGTTGTAATCTAGTCACGCAAATGACATGACATCATGTGATGATTCAATTCAATTCAATTCAGTTTATTTATATAGCGCTAATTCACAACAAAACTCATCTCAAGGCACTTTACAATATAAGGTTAAAGACCTTACAAAATTTAACAGTACAATTAAATTATATAGAAAACCCAAGTAAAACTTTTAGAGCAAACATAAATCTTTACTAACCCTAACCATGTTTGTCCTTATCCCAATCAAATTGCTTTGTTTGCACAGTTGTTGTCTGGCTTATTTTTCTGACAGTTTACAGCAAAAATAAGCATTACACCAGCCACCATTTTAGTGCCTATGTACAAGACTGCTCAGCCATTATGGGTCATGATATCCCAAAAGGTACCTTGATATTTTCCTGTAGAATTTGCCTGTACAACTCAGCACTTATAGTTCCATTAAAGACTGGCAAATTGTCCTGGCTCAGAGGCATTACAGTAGACCTAAATCATGATTTCCCCTGGAAACACTGCAGACAGCTGTGGCAATGTTTCTAGAGGGCATTAAAACACAGATATCAAAAATGTGGATGACAGGTGGACCCAAGGATGACTGGCAACACAAGGTAAATTTTAAAATGTTTAATTTAAAAGCTGGAGACAGATGGTAGCAGGTGAGGGCATGCAGGAACCACGATCTGTGACAATACTGAATTAAGTAGAAGTAGAAGTAACAGAAACATTCAGGTAAGAAACTCACTCTAGGTGAGGGAGTTTAGTGGTTATGGTGAGTATGGAGAAGGCAGACTAGAACAGGTGAGTATATGACTAGACCAGATCAGATTGAGCACAGGCATGCAGGTCAGGTTTAGGAAGGCTGGAGAGTAGCAACTGGTGATCAGGGCAGATAATCTGGCAAGAGACAGAGAGCTGCAGACCTACTTATATGGGGAGAGAACTGGGTGTAAGTGATCTGGCTTATTAGAGTGATGCAGGTGAACCAGGAGAGCAGAGACAGGAAATTTGTGGAAAAAAACATACAATGTAATCATGGTGCCAAGCCAGAGACCGTGACAGTAGCTCTATATTTACTAGCTTCAGGTTGACATTTCTGTTTTCTGTGTTTTTGCAGCACGTTTTGTATTTGGTTGTGTTTAGTTTTTGCAACACATTTTGTATTTGAGTGTGTTTTTCATATTTGCAGTACATTTTGTATTTGGTTTTGGTTATTCATTTTGCAGTGCCCGTGTTATCTAGTTGGAGAGTTTTTTTTTCTTCTTAATTTTCTGTTTTCGTTATTTGCATATGTTTCATTAAGTTTCAGTTCAGTTCATTGAGCTGTCAGGCCGTATGAGCTGTCTGACGGTCGACTGGTGGAATCCAGACTCTTTAGAAATTCCTTTGGGCATTAACAACTCTTCTTCTAAAAGCTTCAGGAGTCTCCTCCGTTCAAGCCATGTCCCACTTCTACAAACCTGTGTTGTCTTCTTTAAGCAGAGCAGGGCCCCCCAGACCCAAGACCAGAACACAAAATACAAATATTTAACAGAAGATGCATAAATGTCTGCAACAAAAAATCAATAATTAAATAAATAAAAAAAATCAAATTTTAATCACCACTGTAAATTTAAATACAGCGAATAAAAAATAAACTTGGTGAACTCTGCTATGTGACAGTTACTCATAGTGTTTCTTTTTAGTGTTTTCATACCACAGGAAAACACAATGAATAATAAGAATATAAAGAACAAAGTCACTTTCTTTCTAAATGACAAGTGGAGAACTGGAAAACTCCTATTCAGCAAATGCACACGGTTGAACTAATGCAGTTTGTTTGAGTGCAGCATTAAGCAGGTAAAATGGGGTAAAGATTGGTTAATTAAGGTTGAGAATCCTGATGTAATTAGGAGCAGCAAAGATTAGTGGCCGTCGATGAAGCGGCGAGGATTTGCAGGTAATAGACTTATTATAGGAGCTGGCTGAATGTTACTTTATACTTCTGAATAAACAAAAACAAATTAGGAGCAGTCGTCCAGTAATGGGTTATCTTGTCAAGGACTGACAGAAATCCATGCCCCTATAACACAGTGTTAATTTTATGCACCACTGACAAGCGCAGAGCTAATCAATGACACTAAAATAAGGTGAAGCATCAATCTGCAGTGACGGTGTTGGAAGAAGCTGTGAGCAGATCGAGACAAATATGTCAGCAACATTTTTGGAGAAATTTACCTCTGTGCCTGTGCTCAATGTGTTACATCCAGACAGACTAACACAGCAAGAAGGGCGCTGAGCACGCTGACTAGTTTCACACTTTTGCAGTACAATGCAATGCAGTCCATTACTGAAACTGCCAGATTACATTCTCTGCAGACATTTCCATTCTTAAACTACATCCCATGATCATGTGCCTCCCAACATCTTCATATATATACTGTATATATATATATATGGCCTACAAATTATTTTTTAGCACATTTTGATGCAAAAAACAGTGCTGTGAAAACTTAGGACATGATTTTGTTCTCAAGCTTTTCTTTGTTAAGGTTGAAGCAGAGCATGTACTGGGTCCCCCAGCAGCTCCCACTAAATGTGGAGAAGCCGAAGGTGACATGTTTCTAGCTAAAGTATCAGTGCTTTATTTTGTGGAGTCCATAATATAAACTGCAGTCCTTTATGCAATGCAACTGTTGGCTACTACTGTAAGACCACTTTCCCGCAAAGGATCAATAATCTCATCTAACCTCATCTCAGTTTACTGAACTCAATTCAAATTTCTTGTGGGATGCACAGACAGTTATTCCAGGCTGCCAGTAAGAGCCTTAATGTTTCCACCTGAGTTGTGTGACTGTTGGAGCATTAGATTCACATTTACACTACCAGTGATTTCCTTCAGTTGTTTTCTTATTTTTATTTTTAATATTGTACTTTAATACTTAACACATCCAAATTATGAAAGAATGCATATGGAATTATGTAGCAAACAGAAAATGTCAAACAACCCAAAATGTGTTTTATATTTTCAGTTTTTCAAAGCAGCCATGCTTTTCTTTGATGACAGCTTTGCACACACCTGGCATTCTCTCAGTCTCATGAGGTAGTTATATAACAATCTTAAAGGAGTTCTTTTGTATTTGTTGGCTTCTTTTCCTTCACTCTCCTGTCCAACTCATCCCAAATCATCTCAGTTGGATTTAGATAGGGTGATTGTGGAGGCCAAGTCAACTGATTCATAGTTCTATCACTCTTTTTGTTGAGAAATAGGCCTTACAAAACTTATATCAGTGTAGTGGTGCCTGGAAAAGTAGGTGTGCTCTAAATTTATGACATTATTTATGATTATGATAATAATTAATTATTTAAAGTGCCTCTTGCAGAAAAAGTCCCCATGTCATAAACATGTAACGCTACTTTTGCTTATTTAGTTCACACTAGAAAGGGCCAGTAGTACTTACATATTGTCAGTTCTGCTGCTTGACCTCAGGGAGTAATAAACATTATGAAATTATGATGTGTGGCAAGGATGAATTCTAATGCATCATTATATTATACTACGCATTTTCTAGTCTGTGGGGCCAGTAGATTCTTT
Organism: Helostoma temminkii; assembly: GCA_900302695.1. Taxonomy (NCBI): domain Eukaryota; kingdom Metazoa; phylum Chordata; class Actinopteri; order Anabantiformes; family Helostomatidae; genus Helostoma; species Helostoma temminkii. The sequence continues at coordinate 5,572 of OMLM01020589.1, read as the reverse complement.
GGTAAACTGTGTCTTGAAACATCTAATTTGCAGCAGATAGTCAGGCCCAGTGTGTACCATGAAGTTAAAAAAAGATTTGTCAAATATTAGTTTGCAAATATTGCTGGTCTTACACAGCCCAAGAAATGCTTATCAGATCAAGATCAAACATAACTCTCAAGTCAGAGATAAATGTATTTTTACACATTTTAAACAGCAGTTTTTTTCAAATTAATTATTTTTTTTTATAATTGATAACTGAATCTGACAGTTATGAATAGCATTTTAATGACCATGACAACAGAGAAAAATGACAAATTTTCCCTCTGGTGTGAACCATGCAGGTGCCTCTAAACCAATGCAAACACATTGTTAATGCATAAACTAGCAAAATAAACTCTGTCAACCCAAACAATGGAGGAGTAGGAGTTTTGCAGTTACTCCATCAAATCTACTTCCTGTGGTTACCCTCATGTTTTGCCATGTTGACCAATTCCTATCTAATTGTTTGTGATTTTACTCGCTATAATATAGATTTGTACAGTAGTTGTAAAAGCACTAATAGTACTATTTACTCTGTATCCACTCTTTCTCTGCACAAGACAATTGATGGTCTAAAGCACATTCTACCAAGTCAGTCTGTGAAATGAAAACCATTTAACCATCTCTCTGTTCACTATCTGTCACTCACCTCCTGCTTTTCTGTGAAAAGTAATCTGTTCATAACTGCCTACA
>OMLM01020587.1:247469-263705 GCA_900302695.1 Helostoma temminkii | reverse complement strand
GCGATCTATACGCTTATTACTTCAAGACAAATGAAGCAGATAAATGTTCTGGAGGTAATATCAGGTATTAAGTTGGCATGTGGCTGACTGAAGCTATCAATATAAAGTCCAATGAGTTTAGGCAGAAAAAACTAAAAAAAATTAAATTATATATTATATAAATAAAAAAAAAAATACAGAGGGTTTACAACAAGGTACAAACCACTGGTAACATTTAAGAGTAGGCTTTGTCAGAAAACATCCAAAAAAGCCTCCAATGTTTTGGAATTATTATCTGCACAGATGAAACTAAGACCAGAATGATGGGAAGAGAAAAGTCTGGCAAAGGAAAGGAACAGTTTGTGATCCAAAGAATACCATGTCATGTGTTAAACATGGTGGAGGCAGTGTTGGGGCATGGCTATGTATAGCTGCCAATGGAACTGGCTCACTGATGATTATTGATGATGTGACTGCTGACAGAGGTAGCAAGGTGAACTGTAAGGTGTAGAGGACTATACTCTGCTCACACAGCCAAATGCTAGAAAACTGACTAGACAGCGCTTCACAGTGCAGATGAATAATGACCCTAAACATACTACAAAAGCAACTAAAGATATTGTAAAGGCAAATAAATGGAATTTTCTTCAATGGTCACCTGATCTCAACCCAACAGAGCAGCTTTTCAGACAAAACTGAAGGCAGAAAGACCCACAAACAAGCAGCAACTGAAGTTGGCTACAGGGAAGGCCTGGCAAAGCTTCTCCAGAGACAAAACTCAGAATTTGGTGATGTCCTTGGGTAGTCATTGACTGCAAAGGATTTGGATCCAATTTACAATTATTACAAAATGTAGGTACTTGCTTAAAATGACAAGTATTTCTAAAAGGTAAATGCCATATTTTTGTGAAACATTTTAGAATAAATCTGAAAGTCTACACTTCAATCAAATCCTATTTTATTTGAGATGCACTGTGGTGGTGATAAAAGCAAAGTCATAAAAAAACTCTTTCATTGCCCAAATACTTCTGGACCCAACTGTATGTGAAAAATTATCTTAGCATATTTGAACTTTATGCTATTTATATCAAGTTATTTTGTGGTGACATGATTAACTAATTAATTAATACTAATTGATTTGAGCTCTGCACTGTTCTCCAACTTCTCAGGAAAATCCCACATTCTTTAGCAGCTAAATGATAACTGTCTGCCATTTCATATGCTATAAGTGCTCTAAAGCTGAGGAAAAAAAGAAACATTTAGGTGATGTTTCTCTGTGGGCTTATCACCGCTGTAGCTCCTAACTCATATGCAGTCATGTGACACACTCTTTACGTAAAAAAGTCGGATAACAGCAGCTTAAGGTGACCTGAAGCTTTGCGAGTATAGCACATTGAAAAGCTGGTACCCTCAAATATTTTCTGTTTAAAAACAATGTAAAGGAAAAAAAGTCTTTTTACATTATTTCCCTGACAGAGGGTGTAGACTATATTACCATAGTTAATAAGGGTGCGGCCCATTACTGTTCCACACTGACGTAACTCTCTACCACATTATCTTCTGTATGCCGTTGAACTGGGTTTCGGGTTGATTAATTACACTACTTGGTAATAAATAATAGGGATATTATCAGTGTTTATCTGCTATATAAACTAAACAGTCAAGAGCAATGTCACATTGTTTTACTTAGGGGTGACCAGTACGCCAGGATCAGTAAGGGTCACTCTCTGGTTGGTGGTGAAGAAGAATTTGACTTCCTCCATCTTCAGTGACTAAGTTACGAGTGCTTAAAAAAACAAAACAAAAAAACAAACAAACAAACAAAACTATGAATCATTTTACCTGTAAGTTTTATTGTGTCTATTTTCTAATGATGAAGACAATTATCTATTGCTTTGTGTACTTGTTTACAGAAAACAATGAACTTTGAACATCGACCAGAATGACAATGACAATATACCATTGCATATTGGAGAAATTGTCTTAAAGCATTAATTCAAAGATTTTCAGATGTGAAAGACCATTCTCTCTTCCCCACAGTAATGGGAGAAAAAGTAAAAAAAACTTTTGTGAATATGTTTTTGTGATTAGGAGAGTTGGTTTTGACTACTAACAACTTAAATGATTAAAACACATTTAAAATGTCACATATCACATACTGTTAGCAAATGTAAAACTAAATTATTTAAACCATTAGCTGACAGTATTTGAAAAAAAAAAATCGGATTAATCAGACAATTGTGCAGCTATAGCAGCTAATTTGTATGACACCACGTGGCACTAGTCAGTCAGAATTACATGTGAGAACAAAAGAGGCAAAGGTGGGGCCTGCACTGATTTTAAAATGTTCAGTTGCTGTGTAATTCAGTCCTTGATTCACTTGATTAAATTAAGGCAGAAATTCACAGTTGAAATTAATGAGGTCCATAAAGCTTCGGTGCTGCACAAATGTAGTCTGGAAGAAAAAAAAAAAATACAGACAGCAGTTCTGAAGCTCTGATAAACATAAAATTCATTAATCTCTCAAGGCCACCAACAATCCGAGCAGCAATTTACATTCAAGTCACTCCCACTTTTTATATTAAACAATAACAAGGACCTGAAATAGATTTTCACATGGCTGACACCCCAAAGAAATCAAGGAAAAACAATTCTTGTAAAAACACTTAAAATACACACTGGCAATAAAAAATGTTGTGGATGACAAATGGTAGCGGCTACTATATTTTCTTTATACAGAATTGCTACTACTTAATCTGAATGTTTCACCTTATATTGAAGCCACAATTTTCCATTGCAGATTTACTATGTCCAAAACAAGTTATACTACAACTACCACAGCCAGTCAAAGATGCCCAAATAAGTACAATTCAGTAGTGATATTCTGCACAAATAAGGATCTCTCAACAATATCAAATCAGGAAATTAGTCATTAATAATACACTGTAAATAGTTAAAACAATGTTCACACATTATACTGTGTACAATTATATCACATCACCACTGACCTCATTAGGTCAATAAATCAAAAGCAACATGAAACTCATTGGTGCCTTGGTTATTTCAGTCAGATCAGAGTCAAAATTCAACTTGAAATCTACATTAAACTGCATCAATACTGCACATCAGTGACATTAGTGCCATAGTGATTAGGCTTGTTGTTAAACGGACACTATAGCAGATCTTGAACTGTTCTTCTACTTTCAAAATGGCCATAATTTTAGTAAATATCTGAAGTATGAGTCAGTTTGCAGACACCTTGTAAAATGAGGTGTTGGGTTTGTAGCAAAAACTAGTGCAGTCTAATACAACATTCCTGAAATAAATACTTCATTCATGAAGGTCATGTTCTGTACTGTATAATGAAGTACAGTTCAGCACTGACAAACTACATCATGCTAGTTTGGTGTAGCTAATAGACAGCCAGCTTAGAGTATATGTCATAGATACATGTTGCAGTCTATAAATGCTGACATTTTAGTGGAACATTGCCAGGAATGTGTTCCCCAGAATCTCCAATAAATATTGTATTTTCAAGGTATATATTATAATATACATCTTGAAAAATGAACAGTCACATGTGGATAAATTGCAGCAAATGGACTAAAATGTAAAAATCGACTGCAGTGGTTCTTCAAGCTCAGACTTAAACTGAGTGCAATTCTGAATTGAAATTTGACAAAGATCTGACCAATGACTTCCAGGTTGAAGTGTTTATGATCCATTGTCATCAGGCCTCTTGAGAACTGCACTGTATTTTGTTGGTACATTGTCAGATCTGAGCTGCACTTCCACTAAAGTGAAGACTGAAATGACCTGTAGAGGAAACAACAAGTGATGAACATGGCCTTTCACACTGTCAAACTGCCTGGCCTAAGACTGCTGCTAACCTGATAACTGTCATAAAGCTAGCTAGTCTAACTCTTCTGGGAATGATTAACTTCCTTTACTCCTATTTTTATTTGTATAATCTTTATGCTACTATTACATAGGGGAAACCGTCCTAATTCAATAATATACATGCATTTGACTGAATTGTGCCAACGACTTTTGTGAAGACTGGATATTGAACATTGTACTAAAACTATTAATAATTCAGTATATAACAGGCATGTGTCTCATAACTACTATGAATTACTGTTATTGTTATAAAAGTTACTTAGTAACTGAACCTTTATTACTAATTATATAAAAAAATAAAACTCAGTAACAGAAGCTGTGGCTGTGGTTCTCACCTGCTCTTCTCTGGGTTTCTCTGGGTCCTCTGGTGTCCAGACCAGAGTCAGCTCTGACTTCTTCCCCACCTTATGATGGCGGAATGAGTCCAAACCCGCAACAGACTGAAGGTGGAAACAAATGTTTTCAAACGCTTTGATGAAACTTGCATGTGACCTACCACTGTGACCCCAAATTGTTGGACGGGTTTGTTTAGCGTTGTCATGCCGTCACACCACACATTCTCTCGACTGTATCATTTCTCTCTTAAAGGAGCTTTTGGGTAAATAATACAGTGCTCACTTGAAAGATGAATGACAAAGCTTAAGTGAAAGTCATTTTATACTACACTGATTATGTCAACTGCATTAAAGAAAATATCCCTACAATACCATATTTTTATATTATATTCATATACACACTAAAACTGACCCTTGTGTATTGTGTATCCATTGTGTATTGAGTGTATTGTAGCTGACCTTGCAGTAAATACGTTTCTGTACTCCGTATTGAAGAACCAGCACGTCAAAAGACTGATCCAGCACCCCCATCACCATGGCTTTTGAGTCCAGTGGCCCACACTCCTGTAAATTATAGACCAGGAACATTCTTCAACAATGTGGTTTTGACCTGATGTAAGAACAGGTTAGCACATAATATTAAGCCTAATATTTTAGGTATTTAGTTTATTTGCTAAACACAGAGGAGGATAGCTGATGACCATCCAGAGTTAGTGTCACAGTGCCCTGACAATATTCCTCTAACCACAGAACAACTACTTGTTGGACAAATATTTAATGAAAGTATCCTATGTCTTTCTTCCTTGTCTTTTAAGTTGCCACTCGACCATACTCAAAACACTACTGACGTACATTTGTACGCTCATGACACACACAACTGTACCTTCCCCTGGTAAGACTATAACAATAGCTCAACTTATCAAATGGTTTTCCAACCTTAACAGTGATGTAAGTATTTAGTACATTATGGTGTTACGTTTTACTCAAAATATTTTATAACCAATTATTCAGTGTGGTAATCATACTTCCTGCAGCTAAGGACAATATCTAAGATTAAAATTACCTTTGTTTCATTGTTACAGTATTTTCTTATTGTAAACTGATTTAAGTATTTTAACTGTTGTACTTTTACTGTGAAACACTTAAAATCATCATTTTGTTAAAATCATCACAACATAGTTTAAACAGGAGAAATGCACAACAGAACCACATTTTGACAGCATGTTGTAATCTGGTTACCGACCTTTACAAACACTCCAAAGAAGAGGTCAGAGCTGAGTTCCTGGACTCTCTTGGACAACATCTTCTTGTCATTACAGTGGGATGCCTGTTTTTCGACTTGTTCGGTTGATAGCCCTAAATGAGGCCCGCATTCTGTATACAAAGATTAGATAGACAGAAATGAGCATGATTATGAGCCAAAAATATAAAGGCAATCGACAGACTCCACACTTGGAGCTCAGGAGCATCTGGTCTAAGGCTGCTTTGTTCTTTTTTTTATTTTGCTTCTATATTTACAAACAGGTAAATCCAGTTGAAGCCTTGTCTGTGTCAAATAAGAAACCCGTTGTATCTTAAACTTGTGCACGTTTATGTGTCTGATCAATATGAAGAATGTACAAACTCAGTGAAAAGGCCAGGAGCCGGTGCACAATGATGTCAGCATATCGTCTAATGGGTGATGTGAAGTGTGTGTAAAGAGGAACATTGAGGGCGTAGTGCTTAAACAACTGCTCCTCCTTCAGAACACCTGTACAGAAGTACAACGCCATCTGTAAAACAAACAAAAAAATCAAGATTCAACACATAAACTGATATACAAGCTTAAGTCAACACTTTACTGATGAGGAAACTGGCCAATACTAACCTGCATGGGTCTGGAGCACATGTGAGTGAGGACTTCTTTTCTGGCACTGGAGTACTCATCATCACCAAGGGCAGTATTGAGACTCTTCTGCATGGAAAAAAGAGATTATTAATACTGTTAGTTATTCTTATTAATTTCTCTTACTGAAAACACTTACCAGTTACTTATTGAGAAGATATTGTTATACAACACAATAAAACTCTTCTAGGGCAGACAACTCACAGTAAAATCTTATCTCTTGTTTACTGGAGCCATGTTTCCAACATTTCCTTGTGTGGTTAAGCCAAAAGGCTAGCAAGCATTACAATATACTGACACCATTCTCATACCATCACAAATGAACTGGTTAGTTTACTCCCGTGAAGACAACAAAGCTTAGCAGAGAAGGAAGTATTCACATATCATTACAGAATATATGTATTTTCTAATTGTATTTAAGAGGTTAAACGCCCATTATCTGCCTTATGTGTACTGACGTGCAATGCTCCTGCAGAGGACAGGTCAATGTTGATGCCCAGCTGGTCACACAGCTCCTGCAGCTCATCCAGCATCTTAGTTTTTGGCGGAGGGTGGCGTCTGAGAAGGGCCAACTCAGGGAATTTGCGGTAGATGTGGTGGGCTGTGGCAATGTTTGCAAGTAACATAAACTCCTCCACCAACCTAGAGAATAGTTAAATAGTCAGATGATGGAAAAATGAAACAGGAACAAAGGAAGACTGATATTTATGTAGCCCACATTTACCAAGCAATGCAATCCACCAAACGTTACACCTGTCTTATCAAATGAATGTTTATCTTCATAAACACAAGACAGAGACACAGTGATGCACCTGAGGACTGTTTGTTACTCACTTGTTACTGTCTCTGTACTGGTAAACAAAGCAGCCCTGAGGCATCATGGTCTCTTTGTCCAGAGTGAAGGACAACTTCAACTGAAACAAGGAATAATTATACAATTATGAAAATTATAATAATTCTGAAACATGTGCACATGTTTTAGACAAGACACAGGACAGATTATTCTAATACCAGGAATGTAGCACTAACCTGGTCTAGTCTGAGAGCTCCACCTGAGAAGCGCTGAGCTCGGAGGTTCTTGGCAATAGAGTGCAGGTTGAGTACTGCTTGGTGGATTTCATCAATAGGGTGCTCAGGATCCACAGGTGGCAGCTCCTCAGCAGAGAACATCTTCTCAGGAGCCTCGATCATGCTCTGAGCATGGTCATAACTCAACTTTACACAGGAGCGGATTACTGAGCGGCCAAACCACTCGCTGAGTATCTGGAAAGTTAAGCAGGTGAAATGAGACAAATGTTTCCCTTTTCCTGTAAACATAAAACTTTATTGTTTTAATGCAACTTTTAATATATGAAATTTGTTGATTATACCTTCCCTTCAGGTGAGATTTTCCAAATTACAGAGAAAGTGAGTCTGTCGGTGAGAGGGTTGAGACTGCACAGCTCCTCACACAGCAGCCTAGGTAACATGGGGATCACCTTTTGAACCAGGTACACACTAGTGGCTCTCCGGCTGGCAATGGCATCCAGTTCATTACCCTCCTCCACAAAGTAGCTCACATCTGCAATGTGGACTCCCACCTCAAAGTTTCCTGTGTTAAATATATATGTGTTATATATATATTTGTCACGTACATAAAAAACATGGTACAACTAGAGTCATCAACTATCTCCAATCAGAAATCATTTTTTCCAGACAAAGGTTTACCATCTGGGAGCTGTTTACAGGACAAGGCATCGTCCAGATCTCTGGCAGTTGCAGGGTCAATAGTGAAGATACACTCCTTTCTATAGTGCATGTCATAAAAGAGTGCTTTGTCAATCATAAATCACAGGACAAGATAGTTGTTCCCTTATCACTAGTCTGATTATCAGTGAATACTAAATAAACTGAGCTCAAAATACTATTAGATAAAACCTGTATCTGGCTCATATGTTATCAGTGGAAAAAAACAAAACAAAAAAGAAAAATCTAACATGCACATATAAGCTTTATAGTCACACCTCAGGTCTCTCCTCTTCCCCATCTCCTCGGGGGGGATGTTCCAGGGCAGGTTCTTGGGTAAGCAGTCTAACACCTCATCTGAGAACTCGGAACAATCAATGTCGTACTCTGTCAGGATGCCTTCTGTCTCTGGCTCGATTTCCCCAGCTTGACCTAAAGTCTTAGCAAGACAACTGAGGGAAAACATTGACAACATTTAGAGTCACGCTTGTCATCAGCATAATACTGTTTAGTATATCTATACAGACCCTTCTGCAAAGTTGCTGTCGGCTGCCCAGTTGGTGATACGACAAATGAACAAGGTGTTGGTGTAGTCGCCTGGGCGGAAACTGAAGTCTTGAGGGCAGTCAGACAGGGGAATGTTAATCCGTGGCACCCGATGGTCCACAGGGGAGAACATGGTGAAAGGCTTGTCTGGTAGAAATTTTAGGAAACCTGTCACTGCTCTTGAGTGTTTCTTCTCAACAATGTACACCACCTGGCAAGCAGAGGAAAACAGTGAGGGAAGGAAGTGAGGAATTCACTTCAGTCAGCACAGTAGCATCAACACTGCAGGATAATTTCAGTACGATCCAAAAAAACTCTTATTAGCCAAGTACAAAGGCAACAAGAAAATGTAATTTTTTATTGTAAAATAAAAATTCCAATAAAAAAGAGGCGAGTATGATTTTTACTATGGAGTATCCAGATGAATGTTGTCAGAGCAGACATCTTAGCACAGTTTACTTACATTTTAATCAAGGTTTCAGATTAGTCTAAATCTACATTCGGACATTTGCATGACATTTTATTGTCAGTGGTTGGGTTTGACATGAGGAAATGCTAGGCGACAGTTGGCATTCAGTGGAGTTAAGATGGACAGCTAAATTACAGCTCATGCTGTACAATGCAACGAGACGGGAGAAAGCTCACTTTAGCTGTCTTTTGGAGTATTTCCCCATTGGACCCTGGGGTTGTGGGGTCTTCCTGAAGTCCCCCTATTTTTGCCAAATGAGACAACAAATTAAGATGTATTAAACTGTTGTTTTTAAAGAGCTGTGTGTATCAATATGCTGTACAATGAATCAACATCCAAACACTAAGCTTTCTCACCATAACCATAGACCAGTTGATTTTTTTGTTTATATAAAAACTATGATTTGTAACAGTTACTACAATAAATACTTCATGGTACCTGTGTCATTGAGAGTTGTATTCTGAAGTTCATCCTGGTCACTACACTGGTCTTCACTAATACCGTCAGGCTTTGGAGTGCGCTCCGTCTTCTTTTGTGTTGTTCGTACCACATGTTCCCTCTGATTCTCTGACTCACTGGTGCCGTCACAGTCAGCATCTGGCCTCACAACCTGGACAGATAAACACTTATTTATAGATAAACTCTTCATTGTTTTTCTGTGCTATGCAAAATAGCTAAAGCGGTTATTAGGGACATAAAAGCTGGTGCCAAAGTTTAAGATATGGAGATTACAAGCTAAGAGTATGCTGTACATACATCGGAAGGTTAGGTTTACCTTCCATTGCTCCTGAGGTAGGATTTTCACCACAACAATGTCTCCATTCAAAGCTCTGTTGCGAGAGACAATGCCATCCAGAAATATATCCCGTGTGTCACCCTGCAAACAAACAAGATCGCTGAGCTTGTGCCTGTTATATATATATATATATATATATAAAAAAATTGTTATATAAACTATCACATAGAAATCAGATGTATTATGCAGACATAGAGCTCCAAGACAACACAATAACAATCAAATTGGTCATGGATTGCTGTGCAGCACAAAACCAACTTACAGGAGCTGGGACGAAAGCTTCATGGTACTTCTTAGGGTTGATTCTCAATTGTCCCTGAAGAGAAAATATGCACAAATTGACAGTGAAACTGACACTGAATGTGGTGACCTCCAAGGCTAAATGGTAATACGGACATCTACCCAAGGACCTGCAGGCATCACACATATTGATGGTACTATACTTAAACATTTGCATCTTATTATTTCTCTTCATTGTGCATCTATGCAATAACGTTACAGCATATGAGAACTATGTGCAGTATGACACAGATTGGGAATGTAAGTGTAAAAAATGGTACACATAATTATAATTGTGTACCTTCATTTCACTGAGGCTCTGGAACAATTAGTCTGTACCTGAATGAGTTCTCCTCTTTTGAGGCCATGGGAAACCTCCTCAGGCGTCATGTAGGATTCAAACACTTGTTTCTTTGATCCTCCACTTTTGTTAGTAGGTTTCTTACTTTTGGCAGCAGGAGAACTGTCACTTGAAGCTGAAAAGATATCAATGTGGTAAGTTTAATGTGGTAATTTATTATCATAAATGATTAAATGTATAAACATTTAATGCCAATACAGTCTGTATGTATCTGATGAGAATTAATGTCACAAAAACAAATCTATAATTTACCTTGTGGTTGCTGAAGCTTTTTTCCTTTACCATGAGGGGACCTTGCCCTTGACATCTGACGGTCATCCACAGTTCTTAATGTCTCTTCTCGTCTTTCCTCATCTTCTAGGTGCTTTGGCAAATTCTTTTTTTTTGACTTCTTCACCTTCTCTTGTTCCTGTCCACTTGTACTGGCTTTCTTTGGGGACTGGGGATGTCCAACAACTGAGTTGGTCTCTTTGGGGTTGACATCTTTGTTTGAATCCTTGTTTTTCTTCTGCTGCTGCTTCTGGTGTTTCTTTGACTCATTCGGTTTTAAATAGCTGAGATCCTCGCCAGATTCAACGTCTCCATCGTGGCTGGTGGTGGTGTCCCTCCTCTGTCCCCGCCGCTGTCTATCAGACAGACCCTGTTTTCTCTCCCCGTCCAGCTGAGTATTTCGAATGCTCAGTTTCTCCATGTACAAAGACAGTGAACTCTCTTCTCCTTTACTTTTTGCAGAAGAGGGAGAAAAGTCACTTGAATCAGAGAAGTCATTAGCTGCTTGGTCTCTTTTTCGCTGTGGTATGTTCAGCCCGTCACTCTGAGCTTTAAGCATTGTGCTTGGCCCATTTCCTTCCCTTTGACATGACAAGTCTTTTGCATATTGCTCCAGATACAAACTAAACTTGCTGCTGCGGTGCTGGCTGAGAAGCCTGGCATAGGCATCTTTCTGAGGAGGAACACCTGACTGACTCTGGCTGCGCTTGGTCTCTTGATTTGGGTTTGCCGTCTTGGGTTGCCGAGGAGAATCCATGTAGTTGGCAATCCTTAATTATTCTCTCCCTGTGAAAGACAAAATGCGTATTCTGTGAGTACTGCCAACCAAACATGGTTCAATAAAACATTACGTCCTGTAAATGTACCTTTAATTGAAAAACAAAGGATAAAAACAGCTTAGCAACTCGTCTGCTGACTTGTTGCTAAGTCATACACTCATCTTACATCATAAAACTTAGCTAGATAAGTATAGGTCAGCCATGTTACATGTTAGCTTAAGTTACACTTAATGAGTTGAGATTTAGGCGTTTCGGCGTAAAACCTGCCGCTGCACCATAACACTGTCCTCGTTTTAAACGTCTCGATAAGCTAAGAAAGTATGTGATACACATTCAAGCTGACAGCAAACGATAACAGTTTACTAACGTTAGATTAACTCATGTTGACGCATATGAGCATTAGCATTAGCCAGCTACCTACAACAGCAAGTAGATTTAACGTTAACCAACTACTTGTCTGTCAGACAAACGGCGACCCTGACCAAGAAAAATAACTCGAAAGAGCACGGACACGTAGTCAAGGTTTAAAATGTAAAATGTACCTTATTCACTGCTCAGTAAGTTGTTCAACTTAGGTTAATTCAGGCTGTTGTTCAAAGCAGACTCGACGCTGAGGTTCTTCTTCTTCTTTTAATTTAAACGGTGTAGACGCATCTGGGCGTATTACCGCCCTCCACAGGATGCTAATACTCATAGCATTAGCAGGTCAAATCTTTGTATACAACCCTGTATCGTGCAAATACTGTAACACTAAATTCATCATCAGATGGTGGTTCTCTTTTGGGCCAAAAAAAAAAAAAAAAAAAGACATGTATGGAAAAATAAAAAAGACAGCAAAACTAACACCACCAAGTCTTATAACAAGTTATTTTTTTAGTTGTTACATTGTAGTAAAACATGTTTGATGGTTTCCGAATGACTCCAGTGGGATGTTTTTCTACTATGTGCAAACACTGTGCAAATAGGCACTTTTTTGATCCAAAAACATACATCCTCTGCTCACCACAGAGCCCAGAGGATTGCCAACAATTCAGTTGTAATGTTTCATCTGAGACTTCAAGCTGGTCCACATACACCTCACATTACAGCTCTCCCACTCTCTGGCTTCCTGGAACCATCAGTAAATATCTTTAAGTAAAGACTCACTGCCATATTGTTGTGTCTATGTCATTAGAATAAGTGTCGGCTTTCTTTCTTCTTCTTTTAATTTAATTTGTGGTTGGCAACCAGCTTAAGGAGCATTACCTCCACCTACGAGGCTGGAGTGTGGAACAGAAGCTCGGCAAGTACAGGTTTATTTGCTTTTGTTCAGTGCAGCTATTAAATTCTTTCTTTCATCCATGTATGTTCTGCAGTCGAGCAATCTGCAGTCTGGTTGATCTGTATGACCTATCATTAGACCGTTATCTCTTTTTGGTTCCCACCCATTTTCCTTCTCAAATCAACTTGTTACTGATTGTTATGTAGATGCCTTCCAGTGTCAATTATGTCCCAATATTCTTGTTTATTTGCTTTACCTTTAGATTTAGTCAGTGGAATTTGCATGTCTACTGTCAGTGAGCAGTTGTTTAGCTACAGTGTCGACATCGTCATTTTCATCTACTCCTACATTGGCAGGAACCCAAATGAACAAAACAGCCAACCCTCTCTTGTATAACTTATATAATATTTTGTATATTTCCAATAGAAGATTCAGTCTGCATGATTTCCATGACTTGATGCTTGTGAGCACTGACCAGCTATTAGATCCAATTATTAAATTGTTTTTGCTGTTTTCTTCCACCCATAATAAAGCTAGAAGAATAGCTACTAGTTCAACTGTATAAAAGGATAGGTAATCTGTGGTTCTCTTCCTGATGGAGCTACATTAAACTGTGGGATAAAGACCGCAGCTCTTGTGTGTTCTGTTTATGGATCTTTTGATCCATCAGTACATTAAATGATTTTATCCTCACCATGCTGCTTCGGGTAGTTCGGGCACCTCCTCATGCTTCACTTGCCTCACCTTGTTATTCCCAGCTGCAGCCACTTACCTTATCAAGGACACATTAAAGCTTGTTGACCACTGTATTCATGTCTCCCTGTGTGCTTATGTGCAATTGGGTCCGCCATGTTGCTAAACTGTGACAAGTTCTGTACTATGCTCCTTTCTGGTGTATATACTTGGTCTGTTTTATAGTTGTTGCTGTTTACTCAAATCTACGACTTGTGTTATAAATAACCAGAGAAGGAATGGATGAAAACGTGAAGGCTGGACTGTATTGTATGTGGTGTAAACCCATCATTCTGCTTTTACATTCTCTATCCATCCAAAACTGTTGCCTTGTTTCGTTATGATCCCAACATTCTTTCAAAATGTTTTTTGCTGGGTTTGAGTCCTTATGCTCCTGTAAGTTGACCTGGTATATGAGCATAAGCTGCACTCTCTTTATCCTTGATGGCATCTCCCCCATTTCTACTTGCATAGCAGCCACTGGAGGTGTTCTACAAGCTCCACTATACAGTCTTAGTCTGCTCCACATGCACTTTCTTTGCATTGCTCAGTGGCTGACACATCCATAGCTATACATCCATAATCTAAGGTCAGTCTCATCAAAGCTTGGTAAATGTTCACTAAGAAATCTGTACTTGCTCCCTAGTCTTGACCTGTTGAGTATTGCAGAAGATTGACCTTTTGCATTTGTCTGTAACTTTATTTTCACATTAGTTTTTGATCAAAAAATCACCCAGACACCTGATCATTAGAATATTTTTCTTGCAAAAGGGAAAAATCAATGTCTGTATTAACCTGTATATCCTGCATTGACCAATCTTTTTATTGGCAGTTGTCAAACAACTTATAGGTGCATTACTGCCACCTTCTACATTTTCTTACTACATGCTTAGAGAGCCCAGTACTTTCACACTTGCCAGTATGTCTCTTCATTACTTTCATTGTACTGTTCAGTCCTTTGACCAAACCTCATTCTAGAAATCATGTCCTCCCTCCTATTTCTTTTACTATTTCTTGTTTTACCTACTTCTCCTATAGTAGTTTCCACCTTTCAACATCTGAGTCCCAATCCTCTTGACTCTTGATTTCAGATTTGCTATAACTTACTGTTAGTTCTGCTTCTTCATGCTTAATTGCACCTTTTGCATATTTATCCTCTAGTTCATCACATTCAACTCCAACTCCCTACTCTGAAATTTTCTGTTTTTAGATGCACCTTTAAATTTCATATTCAGGTTAATTGAACTAAGTATCATTATAGTTTTCTTTTCTAATAGGGTCATATCTGCCCTTACATCCTCCAAGATCCATGGAGGGATAAGAGACTGGCACTGTTGGGCTTAATACTATGTCACAAAGCCTTGAGTTATGTCTTATTCTCTATTATCCAACCACAACTTCTTAAGCTTCCCTTATCCTCCATCTCCTGACATGGTTGTAACACTGAGTGGGATCATTTTTGACCTAAATACCACACTGCCAATTCCTTTACTTTTCCTGTAGTTTGTTATAATTTTTTGATTATAAATTCTATATTTCTACCCTTTTTCCACATAACTCAATCAGCAAATACAGCAGCCCTAATAGATTTCTCTGTAGTTTATCATTATTAAAAATACTACTATATTACCATTTATATTCCTACATGATTTAATCGTAATAAACCCTCTTTCCAGAGCAAAATATGCTTTTTCTGTGTCAAAAAATACTGCTACAATGCTTTCCTTGTTAACTAGGGTTTTTCTGATATCATGTATTAAGCATAGAGCTGGGTCTGTTGTAGTCCCCCCTTTCCTAAATCCACTCTGATAACATTTTAATA
This sequence comes from Helostoma temminkii, assembly GCA_900302695.1. Taxonomy (NCBI): domain Eukaryota; kingdom Metazoa; phylum Chordata; class Actinopteri; order Anabantiformes; family Helostomatidae; genus Helostoma; species Helostoma temminkii. The sequence goes on along the minus strand of OMLM01020587.1, from coordinate 248,566 downwards.
TACCTTTAGTCTCCAAATACTAAACAGGTTTTTATTAATAATATTTACTATACTGTTTCCTATATGGGATGTTCAAGCTAACGGCCTGTAACTCTCAGCTGGACTTGCGTGGACTTCATCTTGTAGTGCATCTGTTTTCATCTCTCCTTTTTTTTTCCAACAAAAGTCCTTCTGTTAAAGTACAGTTTAAGTCTCATTTATCTTTGTCTACAATAATTTTTGCATAATCTTTCATTGTATGATATCCATATTATTTTCTATTTCCATTATTTTAATCATGTTCCAAACTCTTTCTAATGGGGGTTCCTCTCCCTAATGATTCACAATACTTTTTCTAGTATCCAGTCATCTTTTTTGGGGAAACATCTTTTAACAAAATCACTGTCAATGTTGACTGTGGTGGGAATAAACAGAATTTAATCAAGATCATCTTTTGAGCAGTTTATTATAAAATAGGCGGAACAAAGATGTACTAAAATGCACAAAGAAGGAAGGTACAAATGCTTTATACAGCACAGCAACAAAAAACAAAGAACCACCTGTTACATTGCTAGTTATCAAAAATGAGCTACACTCCCTTCCCATCTCAGGACCAGCAGAAGCAGAAAATATATGAAGGATAAATTATCTCTGAACAGACTTTCCATTAATATTATATTAATAATGATATAAAATCATTATTAACATAAACCAACATAAGCTAACACAAGTGTATATACACAACATATGAAACTTGTTAATTCCAGATTCAAAACCAGTATTCAAAAATCATATGCTGGAAAGCAATGTTTTTTGGGACATAGACATCCTAACATTTAAGCGGGTTTTGATTAACATATATAAAAACATCACCTTGAGCACTGTATTGTGAGACTGTGCCCCTGGGCTGAGTTGATGTGAAGTGTGTGTGTGAAGTGTGGTGGACATGTTACTGCCTTCGGAGAGAGTGTTCTCCGTAATCCAAAGCTCATTGTAGGTAGGTCCAGGTTATGAGCTGCCCAGTGTCTTCGGTACCCCGACCGATGTCTGAAGGGAAGCTTGTCAGAGAATTTGAAGGCCACTTTGTGATGGTAAAATGCCACCCTGCATCCAAAAAC
>OMLM01020587.1:224664-238407 GCA_900302695.1 Helostoma temminkii | reverse complement strand
AACGATAAAGATAATGGAGCAAGGTTGTAATGACAAATGTGTCTAAGCAGAGAGAGAGAGAGAGAGAGAGAGAGAGAGAGGAATTAGTGTGTTCTGGCAGTGACTTGGTAATTATAAATTATAATAAATTAATTATAAAACAACCCCAAAACAGTTTGTTAAAGATTATTAACTGGACCAGACTAAAAATAGAGTCAGTCCTGGCTATGCCTTTGCTTTGTGATGCTTAAAAATGTATGGGTTCACAGATGGTTCTCAGATCTGACATCTATCACATCTCTGCTATTTCAACAGCTTTCAGTCTCTACCAAGCTTTGACCTGTAAACACACATTGGGGGACACACACAAGTTCAGTCACTCGTAGATGTCAGCATTGTTTCCTCCATGTTTTTGTAAAAGAGAGGGTCAGAAAGAGAAAGAGGCTAGACTGTCCATACGCAGAATGGCATATGGCAATAGCTGAAGTGAACATAGCTTCAGTAGTTGGAGTGCCTGGCAGTTTTCTTTCAGTGCTCTCTTGCAGACACATCGCTGAACTGTATTTAACCTTATTCACTTCACACAGTCTACATATAGTGAACTTAAAACATGCAATGGCTCCCTGCAGAGACGTTTGAGTGTGCGATCAGAGGGAAAACGCAAGGAGGGGGCACCATATGTGTGCTCAGTAGTACCCAGAGAAATCACTGCATGCATATTTATTGTGTTTAAAATCTTAACACAAACAAGAAAAGCGGCTACAAAATCTATATATAGAAAGGAACTAAACTATATGTCTCCATTGGTGGGCAAGTACCATATGTGCTGTAGCTTTGCTGTCCTCCTGCCCTAAATCACCAGTACACTACAGCACTTATATCATAATTGTGATAGTTAATAGTCAGGTGTGAACTCATGAATGTTCTGACAACACTGGGTGGGTTAGAAATGTTTAGGTCCCATGTCAGGAGATCAGGTCAGGAATAGAGATGGCTAGAATATTACAACTGGTGTTCAGAGCAGATAATCTGGTGGGGGGCAGCGCACTGCAGACCAACTTATAAAGGGAGAGACATGTATGTAATCATGTTAATTAGATCAGTCAGGTTACCAAGAACAGAGACAGGAAGTGTTTTTTCAGAATACTGGTTAGTTAGCAGGAAGTCGAGCTGGAAACCTTGACATTTATTTTATAATCCAGACAATTGTGATTATTTATCTAATAATTTCAACTTTTTCATTCGCTTTTTGTCTCATCATATTGCCTCACTGTATTATTCCATAATTTTGACATATTCTTTTATTTTCATTATGACAATCTTTCCCATTTATTCTATTTTAGTGGTGGAAATGGGCTTCCATAGAAAGTTAAAATGTTATTTATTAAAAAAAGTCTTAATAGGTGCACCTGTCTGGCATTGACAAGAAGCAGCAAAATATGTTTTGCAAGTATTTATTAAATTGAAAACTCTGCTGCTATTTTTTCTTTACTCTTATCTCCCTCTCTCACTCCCTTTGTTCATTATTTCTTTCCATCATTTTTAATCTCTTTCCCATTTTCAATCTATTTTATTCATTTCTCTCTATTAACACTCCGCATTTCACGTCTTCTTCCACTCTTGACCTTACTTCCCCTGAGTGTCACTCTTACTTTCCTTTGTAATTTTCCTCTATTTCATTCTCTGCACTGCTCCTTCTTCACCTCCCTTATACCGATTTGCTTAACCCTGTACAATTTTGTCACTTTTTATCCCCTTTCCTTTTCTCACTTGTCTCACTTTTATAACCTTACTGTCTTTCAATTATGTCTTGTCTCACACTTTTATTCCCCTTTTATTTTTCTTCACTTATATTACTATTCAACATATCACTTTCTATTTTCTCTAAGTGTTATTGTATTTTTTCCTTCCCCTGCCCACTCACATTTCATGTAATCTCCTCATTATTTAATTTCCACAATTTCACTCTCTTGTCGTAACTATCTTCTCTCCTTCTTTTGCACCCCTTTTCCTTCCTCTTTTCTTCCCTCTTTCCTTTTGGCAGGGGAGTTGTACGTGTGGATGTGAACCTGCAGGATGTGGACATTGACCAGTGTTCCAACAGCGGCTGGTTTGCTGGGACTCACCGCTGTAATCTCACCAGTATGGAAGTAAGTTTACTTTACAGTATTGTTGTCTTCACCAGAGTCATTATCAATTAGCTACTTTATCTATAATATTTGTTATTTAGTATAAAACTATGTGACTGTGTCTTTAACTCTGTACTATGTCCTTAACTATCCACTCATCCAAAGGTGCCTCAAAGCACAGATTTTTAATAGCAAACAATATAAAACATGTTCACAGTATTATGGAAAAAGAATTTTGTGTTTGCAACCGCATTATTGTACATATGGTGCATTGCAACAGTTCTGCCACTCAGATTTAAGGGACCTTATCACATTACTGTTGACCTTGGCTTGAATCCAAAAGTAATTAATTAGATGAAAATTCAGTGGATTTAAATGATTAAACAATCATGAGGGGACATGAAAGTTGTCAGTAGTTAAACCCCAGGTTAGGATGCGTCACCAATGAATATTTAGTAGTTGTCATTTCTGAACCACAAATGTACAAAATTTTGTGTGAAGCTGTCTGGTAAACAGTGGCATGTCACATGAAATGCAAAAACACTTTGCCGCTTGAATATCTGTACTACTGGTTGGAGTTCATGGCAATCCAACCAATAGATGTTGAGGCATTTCACAGAAACATAATAGACATCATGAAGACAGGAAATGTCAAGGGATAATAGCTCAATTATTGTACTTCATATACTGGGGACCTTGAATATCTGTAAGCCATTCAATAATTGCTCAATTATTTTAGTCAAGACCAAAATGGTGGACGTCCTGACAGAATGACATTGGCATGGATTCAACTTATTCTCATCATCACATCGTAAAATGTTCGACAAGATAAAGCCCAAGACAGTAGTGGACCTAAGTGAATGTGGGTAGGCGACTGTGTGATGTGTTGAAGTGTTGAAGTGCCTTCTCCATGTTATAGTGTTGTAGTACCTGTGGGACTGCTGTGATGGAACTGACTACAGCCATACATCATGTTTCGTCACTTTCCTGGATGATAGAGAGACAGCAAGGAGATTGAAGCAAGAGCTTCTGTGTGCATGTGTGAGTGTCTCTGTCACTGTGTGGGCTTGCCTGTGTGCTCACTTCTTCACTTATGTCAGTGCCTATGTGTTAGTTTTATGTGATGTATCGCAGGAAGCCTCTCCTACTCTGGCAGGGCAGAGTAGCTGCTCAGGCTTGCACGGCATGTCGCTGGCCATATGATCTATAATAAATGCAGTGTAATGGATTGCAGCAAGATGAGGTGAATAATTGACCATGCGCTTTGTCTGTGCACCTCCCCCTTTCTTGGTCTGTCATTTGGTAGAAACTACAGAAGAAAATGTTGGAGGTTTCTATGTTTGTTGTAATCTGTTGTGTTGCTTTGTCCCTGCATTGTTCAGATGTTATGAGCTCATGGCTACTGTCTGGTAACATCTGAATGGTGCTGCTGTTGATCTTACTGTAGTTCTGTTCAAATCTGTATTGGTTGTGCGTGCAGATGGTGTGTGTGATATCTTCCTATTATCTCAAGGGTGGGAAGAGACAAGCTTTTAGTTACCATGGCCATTCCAATTTGTCAGTCCCTTACCACTTAGTTTCTGCACCACTCTCATTTTATCCATTTTATCTCTGTTGCACACATTCCACTAGTAGAAACATGTACATTTGCGCATCTATAAGTTTTCCCTTCTACTTTCTTTGCAAGCACTTGCCTTCAAACAGCATGTACATTGTAAGTAAAAAAATGGACTTGAAGCATTTTGAGGGGACATTTTCAGAGGATCATTACATAGCTTGCAAATTATTACTCTCCTTCTCTGATGATGATTTTCCTACACACACTATATTTGGCCATGCAGTAGTCAGTGAGTCAGTGCCAAATTGAATCAACTGTTATCCGTCTCTTGCTATTTCAAACTGGGTTTCGGATGCTGGAAAAGAGCAGAGTTCGAATTTTATATACGTTCATTACAACTGTTTTGTCAGAGGAGGAATTATTGATTGTGAAATGTGATTGTGAATCTATAGATTTATACCAGAATCATCAATCTTGTCATTTCTATTTATGGAAATTTCCTTTAGTTATAGAATAGATTTCTTGCAGAATCAGAGCTGTACCCTCTATGGTTACTGTGTTTGTGGGAATGCAGTATTATTGGACCAAAATGTACACTATTGCTCAAAAGTTTGGAGTCATTTAGAAATGTATTTGTTTTCCATGAAAATGTGCATGAAATTAGTTTTTATAAGAAAAAGTAAAAGTGTTCCACTAAGAAAACATGATATTTTAAACAAGGTAGAATTTGATGCTTTTCATAACATAAATGTAAAAGTCTGGTCCAGATTTGTTTTGATACATTCTGAAAGGTGAAAATGATGATGATGATGATGATGATGATGATGATGATGATAATGTGAAAATGTGATGTTATCTACAGACTGTGGAACAAAAAGTGAACCACCTTTCATAGGGACAGGGGGTTAATCCACAAATGATACATTAGCATTTTATCAGTTTATAATGTAAAATTAAAAAATAAAAGTACAGTACTTGAGTAAGTGTAGTTAGTTACTTACCATGTAACTGTATATTTGTATTCTATTTCCTAACATTCAGTCAAGCTGCTCCCCTACTCAATAGAGCTGAGATCTGGTGACTACTGATCTGCTGGCAACTCCATTATGGACAGAACACCAGCTTCTTCCCTAAAGACTTCTTGCATTCTTCAGATTTGCACTTTTGGTCATTGCCCTTTTGTATAATGAAACTGGCCCTTAGCAAACACTGTCCACAGAGCGTGGACTTGCAAAATGGAACGAGAGCCTTCCTTCTTAATGAACCAGCAACCGTGAGGTCTCTGTTTCTCAAATAAGACACTTTAATGTATTTGTTCTCTTGCTCAGTTGTGCACCAGGGCCTACCAGTCTTCTGTTCAGGTTAGGAACATCTATCCGAATACTTGCATATTTGCATTATAAAGAAAACATAGCAGATGGCCAACAGCAGCTGTCCTTGAGTGAAACGACATCCCACAGTAGTATATGTATATTTAGCAGGCCTAAGATTTAATTTGGTTACCAAGTTTGCTAACTGGCAGTAAAGACACACTGTAGCTGAGGACACAGAAAACAACCTGTCTGTACCAGGTTTTATGGAAATACATGCAGTATATTTTAAGCTATTTCAGTACAAAGCAAAGTGGTAAAGTGTCAGGTAAAAGATGAGGCTGAAAACACATAACAAGCCTCCATGTAAAACATAGTTTCAGTGAAGCAAATATGCTTCCATCCCTTTTGACACGAAAGGATGTGATGAGACACGAGAGTCGACAGTTAACTGATGGTGTTCGAGATTCTGTAATATCGCCAGACTGTTAAATCTGTTATATAAATAGAGGTGAGCATCAGCAGGGGTAGGTGATAGAGAGCTGTGATAATCTTAAAAAGGTAATTGAATCTTCAGCAAATATTAACAGCAAGTAGTGAAGCAATGATTAAATTATCTGGATTAGTCTAAATATGTTTGGTAAATACATAAAACCACAATCTGTGTCTACAATTTAGGTTTCTTTTAAAATTTTGGATGTAAAATGTTCAATGGCATTTTTCTTGTTTCCTCTATCAAGTGTTACATTTTTGTTATTTCTCTCTCAATAATTCACAGTTTTCATATCTTTCCCAGCTTGTTCTGACTTGATGTAACCCCAGTACCCACGCTTTGGTCTAGTTCTTTTGGGACTTTACCTCAATTTTCTTGTTCGAATCAAAGTCTGAAAACAGGGGCTGTTGGAAGCTTCCAAAAAATCATTTGGTTGCTAAAACAACACGCACGGACACAGACACACACACAGACACACAAACACACACACACACACACACACACACACACACACACACACACACACACACACACACACACACACACACACACACACACACACACACGCAGATTTTATTAAAAAGAAAGTTTTTTAGCTCGTTATCAGAGACCAAGTAGATTTGTTTTATCCAATTGTTCTTGTTAAGACCAGTTCATTTCTAAATCTTGCTAAATATATTTTTTGGGAAATGGACTGTAGAAAGTCGATGTGAATCTCATTGGTTTCCCCATTGAGTACAAACACACCCCGAGGCTCTGTCTCAGCAAGAACGATAATAACGATACAGTCTCTAGTACGGTGACGGAGCATCATGTGTTCTGCAGAGTGTGCAGAGAGTATTACAACAACTGTTTACTTCTCATTGTTACTGTGATGTAATGGTTCGGTTCAGCTTTTGTGTCAACACTACTTGTTTATTATGTAGAATGAGGAATAGTCTGTTTTTAGTAAAGTGAGCTCTTTTTGTTAAAGAGGTATCACAATTCCATATATTGTAAATGCACGTGTGAGCTAGAAAAACAATCAACTAAATTTAAAAGCTCTTTTCTTCTGAGTTGTGCTTTAAATGTGCTGTACATGCATGCTATATATCTGATAAAAGAGTTTCTTTTTCTTCTTCTTTTTCATCTTCTTGGTCCTTTTCCTGGTCTGCCCAGATACAGAGAGGCTGTAGAGGAAGGTAGGATGTGTCACCATGAACCAAATACAAGACTTCATGCATTATGGATACTCAGTCGTAGGGGAAGCATCTTACATAAAGAGCCTTATATAATTAGATGAGGACTTGAGAATGATTAGTGTGGGTGATTTGTGACCAGATGCATCTGAGAAGGTTTTTGTGTGTGTGTACATGTGTGTGTGTTTCTCTCTGCCTGGTCCTGTAAAATGTGCCACAAGAGATACGGGGCTTCAAAAGCAGAGCTCTGCTAATGAGTCTAAACTGCTGTGACAGCCAAGGAGGGTTGCCCCTTCTGTTGCTCTTTTCACTTTCTCCTCTCAATCAGCTATGCCTTTTCTGCACTCTGTGTTTCACACTCTCCCAAATTTCTCTCCACCCTCTTCATCTGTGGCTATCGCCCCTTCCTCATCTCTCATGTACTATCGCTTTCCAGTTTGCCTTCTCTAACACTCCCTCCCTCACTCACTCACTCACTCACTCACTCACTCACTCACTCACTCACTCACTCACTCACTCACTCACTCACTCACTCACTCACCCACTCACGCCTTATCTATGATTCCATTTCTTTGAAGCCAGTTAAGTCCTTTGTGGAGAGACAAGACAGAAACTATCCCTCCATCTGTCAACATGCCTTTCTCTGCCAGCCTAACACATTTAATCGCAGTATGAACTGACCAAGTCAAAATGGAGAAATTCTCTTCACCTTATTCTGATGCTTTAAAAGCTGCAGCGACCTCCTCCACAGCACAAATTGGTGACCTCTCCTCATATTGTAACAGCTTCCTCCAGCGTATGTACCTAATTTACCTTTAATGAAGTGTACAATGTGAGAAAGCAAATCAGCAACAATGGCGTTATTACTGGCTGCAGCTCATCCACTCTTACGTGACGTATGAGACCCTCTCTACTGAAATACTGGACATGTGATCTATCTCTGCTCTGTTGCAGGAAACACGGCTGGATTGTCAGTTCCAGGCTGTATGAGGTGGAATAAAGGAGACATAAATATAAATATTTGTTCCTGGCTTACTGTGCGTCTTCTGCAGTTTCTAGAACCAAGTGGAAAAAAGAAGAATATTTAAGCTTCAAAAGTCTAAAAGTCAGTATAGATATTATATATATAAAGAGAGAACTACCCAGCTGAATAAGACACAGTGTAGAATTTTAGCAGTAAAAGATATTTGAAAGAAATATCTTGGATGTCATTCTGTATGTGTCAGAACAGCTGACACTCACAGGACCTGTTTTTTACCTGCCTATCTCAAACAGATAAACAAAGTTGACTTGGGGAGCAGAGGAGACAGAAAATAACCTGTTCTGCTCGGTCTTTTTTTGTTTCACTCTCTGCTTTATATTTTGTTCTGCCAGAGGCTCTCCATCTGTCCTCGGGGGAGTTTGAAGCTCTGAAGCTAAAGCTAGGTTGAAGTGTTTAGTGCATCTGTTTTGGCAATGCATGTGTGTGTGTGTACTTTTCATCATCAAAGAAACCCAAGGTGTTTGTACTCATTTAAAAAAGGTCAAACCGAGGTGAATCAACCCCTTTAATAAAGCAAGCTTTACTGTACTGCTGTGAAAATGCAGGAGACCTTCATAGCCATACATTCACATACACTTTCACTTTCTCTTTCTTTCCTGGGAACATATGTTCACATCAACTGTTCTGCACTAATAGCTCAGTTTGTTGCTTTCTGGACTGATCCTATAAACCTTCATGATTGCAACATGGAGGGGAGTCCTTTCCAAATGGGCCCAATCATACAATATATAAGAAAGACAACATGTAGACTTACTGTATATGCAATAGAATTATAAGCTTCCACTGACCATAAAATTTTGCATTTCATATTAAAAAGGGGAATATGTCCCTTCTTTAATAAAATGCTCAGTGGAAACATAAGTAGATGTACTGATTTCAGTTTTACTTAACTTTGACAATATTTATATATTCTTATATTTTCAATTGTCGTGACAAGTAGATTATTATCCTTATCCAGTGATCACAGTCACCTCTGCCTTAGTGTTATGTCAATCAGACCTTCTTGCTTTTTAAAAATATTTTATTATTTATTACAAACTTCTTTATATCAGCTTTGCTCTCCAAGTAGCATTTGTAACTGTTTAACAGGATGGACCTGCTTTAGCTGTAATATACTAAGTAGTTTTAACATTTAGATACCATGATGTCACTCTACAGTTGAGTTGCTGATATGCTTGCTTTGTCACAGTCTGTGGTTTTCCTTGCCTTGCTGCCCTTTTCATTCTATATATGGTCATTTCCTGTTCTCCCTCCTCCCTGCTCCGTCTGTCACTAATTAACCATGATCACATTCACCTGTTGTTTTTCCCCTTTATAAGCAGGTCTGCCAGTCTCACTCCCCTGCCAGATGGTACTACAACCTACCTTCGTTGCACCTATCCAGCATTACTTACCTGCCAATACCTCGTTATTCATCTCCTGTCTACAGGGATTGTGTTTACAGTGTGTATCTTCACTCCGGCGTTTTTCTCCTCACCATCTGCTCACCTGTGGAAGAAACCATTACAGGAAACACTTCCTACTCACCTTCGACCTGCCATAACCACTTTCAGGAAACTTACCTTCATATTTCAAGAAAAAGCCTCTGAACGTACGAGAATTAACACCTATTCCAGTAGTGTTGTCCCTACCAAGCTTGCATCCACTTCCCTCACAAAAAAAACTCTCCCACACCAGTCAGACACCCATTTCCAGAGACCATGCAAGTAGGACGCATACAATTATGCTCTTAAGAACAAGAAAGTTGTTTCCAACACAACCTGTGTCTTTATTGTGGCGGTTCATCTCACCACGTCCAGAACTGCCTCGTAAAGGCAGGGCTCAGCAATAAAACGGGGGGTATTACTGAGCCATACCATAAGCAGTTACCCTTACACTAGACCCCTCACCGAAGTAAAGATTCACCTCCACAACCGGACCCTGACCATCCTTACATTCATTGACTCTGGAGCAGAGTCTGAATTCATTGACCATCAGTTAATAAAAGATCTGTCTCTCCCTGTTCATGCCCTGTCACAACCCATCCAGGTGAGAGGCTTAGATGACCACATTATGCATCCTTGTTCCTGTCGCACCAATCCTCTGTACATTTCCATTGACAATCATCATGAGACAGTTTCTTCTCATGTCATAAATTCTCCTCGCCTCCCTCTTATCCAGGAGGCTACATGGCTTAGAACCAACAATTCACATATCAATTGGGCTTCAGACAAGATTCTGTGATGGGGCATATATTTCTAAAAGACTGTCTTCGTGCTGCCCCACCCGTTCCTGACCACCATGTGGCTGAAGAGGTGGACAAGTTCCTTGACTTGTCATCAGTTCCTGCAGTCTATATGGACTTAAAGGAGGTTTTTAATAAGGTTAAGGCCTGAAGTGATTATTCTGACCTGTACTTTCTAATCTGATATTTGCTCAGCTATAACCAGATTATTAGTTTATTTTGGACCCCTGATCTGAACATGAACCTAAAACCTGATCTGTACTGACCTTTGTCTCTGCATTTTATTTCACTACTCAAGCTCCCATTTACTAAAGAGATTTCAGACCTGCTTCTCATCTATGTGTTTCACCTTCATGGCTTGCCCTGTGACATAGTGTCTGACAGAGGTCTCCAATTCTCGGCTCATTTCTGGGATGAGTTCTATTGACTCTTGGGGATCTCTGTCAGCCTATCATCTGGTTTTCAGCCCCAGTCCAAAGTGCAGACAGAGCGTTTCAATCAGGAGCTGGAGACTGACGTACAACATCTTTGCTCCCGAGACCCAACATCTTGATCGAAGAACGTGGTTTGGGTTGAGTACGCCCACAACTCCTTGCCTTCTTCTGCCACAGAGTTGACTCCCTTCCAGGTGGTCTATGGGTACCAGCCACCTCTGTTCGAGGTTCAGGAAAGAGATTCCTGTGTTTCTTCTTCCCAAGCTTCTGTTCGCTGTTATTATCTAGCTTGGAGGAGAGCACGCGCTTCTTTCATCCATTCGGCTCATATATATAAGACCAAGCAAATCGCCTACTTAGACCTGCTCCCACCTACAGGGTTGGCCAGCACATGTAGCTCTCCTCTGCCAGCATCCTGCTTCGGGTTGAGAACTGGAAGCTGGCACCCCGGTCTGTTCCCTGTGTCTAAGGTGGTCAATCCTGTGGCCGTGTGTCTCCCCATACCACTTTGTTTCCACCCGACGTTTCATGTCTCTCGGTTGAAGCCAAAAGTCGTGAGTGACTTGGTTACTTGACTTGGTACTTGGTTACATAAAACACTCCCTACTCACCTGCCATAGCCACTTCCAGGAAACTTACCTCCATATTTGAAGTCCACCATTCCTCCAGTAGATCTCCACCTACTACAGCCCCTCTGTTTTCTTAATCCACCATGAGCAAAATTACATTCAGTCAAACCATTTACTCACCTTGCTTATACTCCTGCTAATCCGCCCTCTCATCCTAGATCATACTTGACGTTGCCTTCTCTGTCATTCCCATCCATCCCGGCCCAAGTTTTATATCATTGTTCATTCGTGCAATAAAATATCTTTTAACCTAACACTCCTTGTCCTCTGGCTATGGAGTCACCACCCACATCCGTGACATGCTAAAATGCTAATGATATGTAATGACATATAATGAATATACAAATAAAATTTTTGACAAGACATTAGGTAACCCATGTACCGCAATACTTTCTGGCAAGTCCTGCTGCTTCTTTATTTTTAATTAGGCTGATAATGCATAGCATGATGTGTGGAAGCTGAGCAGAAGGGCAAGGATGCACATACAGAGAGGAGGATAAGACAGTGAGGTAGGGATGAGCAGTGACAGCAGAGAGGGACAGTTGTCAGAGAGGATTCATCCTCCACAGAGAAACACCATTCACTCTCTAATCTGTTGCCTGCAGCTCAGTGGCTGCCACAGAAAAAATGTAAGAGCCTGTCAAGTTTGCAGTCGCAGTTGGATCTTAATTGAGCGAGGCCTCCCAGTCTAGTCCGTGTAGGGAGCTGGGGACCACCGACCCAGATGTCTGTGTGGGAACATTGTGGGTTCATCTTGTAAGCCTTAAAATGCCAAATGAGACTTCAAATTCACTCCTGATACATCTCTCCTAAGGCTGCACAGCTAATCAGTGGTAACAATTTGAATAGTTTCCCATTTAAATAACATGACTTTAAATCACAGCCTTCAATTTACAGTCCCATCAACTCTGTTATCTCCTAATACCCTTTAAGGATGCAGGAAACCAAAAACCGCAACGGCAGCACTCAGATCAGCCCTCCTGGTGATTCTCTCTCTAATCACTCTAACCGCAACAAGCTACCAATCAATAACAAGCTATATCTAGCCATATTGCTTCTTAAGTTGTTGGTGAAATTCAGCCTTAAGTCCGAGGTTTCTTCTCCTCAAACTTACAGTGTTTCAAGTTGCTAGTCTTGTGCAACAACAGCAGGCAGACCCCCTACCCAAGGGACAGAGTAATTGTAATGCTTTTAGGGTTTAATGCTTTCAGTGTATTTATAGATCTCTGAGGGCTGCAGAGTGCTGTCTCTCACACTGCCTCTTTTTCTCTCTTGCCAGCTCCTATCTTGGTGTCATGTTCACAGCTTTTAATCAAATTGCATGGTGAGAAAAGTGAAACAGTTACCCTAGACTGCAGTCCAAACATAAGGGGCCATCACGTGATAATTATGGCCTAGATAATTTGTTTTTACATTTAGGACTCTTGTGGAGGGATTGTTTTTACTCGAATGTGAAGTATATTTTACAGTGTGTGTGATAGAAGTGGTATTGTTATAGTGTTCTGCTGGGGGTTGTGTGACATCTTTTGGTTTGTACGTGTTAGACATATTAGTAGATCCTAGCTGTGTTTTATATGGGTATTATTATAATTATTATTATTATTTTTACAGATTGTGTGTGTGTGTGTGTGTGTGTCTGTGCGCAGCAGTGAAGGCAGACTGGTGGTTAGTGGAGGAACACAGTCAATAAAACTATCAATCAAACAAGCTAAAATAACTGCACAGGAATCATGTCAAATCACAGAGCAACAGGATATTTCCAGACACAGGCCTAGAATGTAATGCTCTCACTATTTTGTGAGTGGGGGAGGTGTGAATCAGATCAGATATATACTTGTAAAGATCTTAAGATGGCTAGCTACAGTAGGTGTTATTGCATGCTCACAAATGCTTGATTGAAATATGCACACTTGATCTTCTTGTGGTATTATTTTTGTACCAGTGCTGAGCTAGGGTTATGCAAATGCAGCTGCAGTATAAATCTTTCCGGAGCTTGTTTACATCAAAATTACTGTCAACATCCCTGATTTGTTCAGTGATGCAAATATGTATTTTAGTCATTTACAGTTTTCTTGGTGGAAGAAACAATCGACCAATCACTGCGTGGTGGTAATAAGAATGGCTGTGTAATCTTTGTACCACATGTGTCTATGTTTGCTACATTAGTGGAAAACGGTGACTAACTGTCTTTAAATGGAGATAACTGTCAGTGAGATTGGCACAAGCTATAATTTCTGTGATAGTGGGATGGATGCATCACCTTCTAGTTTTGAACAACTTAAACAAATAAACAACAGAAATTGATCAACATGAACACAATTTTAGGCTTAATGAATAAAGTGGAATGAAATGGTATTTCAGTGCATTCAAGCATTTGTTGTTTAAATGAGGCCGCTTTAAGAAAAATAATTTGGTGTATGAAGTTAAAAAACAGTGCTTTGCAGTGTAATGGCTTTGTTGATGTATGCCTGGCTATCTGTTCTGTTAAAATTGCATTTTGACCATCGAAAGCGACCGATAGACTATAAAAGGTCTGAGAAAATGCAAGGACCAGGTTATGGCTCTATGATAAAACATCTTTTTGCCAGGTTACCCTTCAATCCAGAAGATATCTTTGTACTTTGTATGACTGGCAATGCAACCTTGACCCCTGTTGGTGAAGTTGGAATTAAAAGCTCCCACTGCTTTCAAAGTAAGGCGCAATTATAAAACACTTTCTCACCTTTAGCCTGCGGTCTAATGAAGGTAATCCATCAAATTTAGACAT